>JAPPVO010000003.1:77959833-78009649 GCA_030407325.1 Camellia japonica
TTGGGCGGCTCCCAAGTGAAAAGGCAATGGAGCCCTGGATCAGGTTAAAATTGACGGGAATCCTAACAAGTTCTTCATGGTCGGCGCTTCCCTGAATAAAGTCGATAGGCAAGAGCTAATATCCTTCTTACTCGGCAACCTTGATGCATTTGCATGGTCACCATATGAGATGCCAGGGGTGGTCCATCTGTGTCCCAGCACTACTTAAACGTTGATCCCAAATGCAAACCAATTATTCAGAAAAGCCGATGGTCAGCCGCGAAACATACTGCTGCCGGTTGTTGAAGAAGTTGATCGGTTACTTATGCCGGGGCAATCCGCGAAGTGACCTATCCTACATGGCTGCTGAATACTGTAGTTGTAAAGAAGAAAAATGGAACTTGGCGTGTTTGTGTGGATTTCACGGACTTAAGCAAAACTTGTCCCAAGGATTGCTTTGCCCTCCCTAGAATAGACCAACTTGTAGATACAACAGCACATCATCAACGTATGAGCTTCTTGGATGCCTATAGAGGCTACCATCAATTGCCATGCATCCGGAGGACCAAGAAAAAACTGCATTCCTCATCCCAAGAGGAACTATTGCTATAAGGTTATGCCTTTCGGGTGAGAATGCTGGGGCAACCCTACCAAAAGACTAGTGATTGCCATGTTCAAGGAGCAACTCGGCGTACCATGGAAAGTATACATGGATGATATGGTGGTCAAGTCCAAAAAAAAAGAGCAAACTCATCTAGCCGATCTGGAAGAGACATTCGGCATTCTTTGCAAATACAAAATGAAGCTAAACGCTTCCAAATGTGCATTTGGCATCGGATCTGGCAAATTCCTTGGCTACATTGTTAACCACGCAGAATCGAAGCCAACCCGAGGCAAATCATAGAAATTCTAGAACTTGGCTCTCCTCGGTCGGTCAAAGAGGTACAGAAGCTGATGGGAATGGTCGCCGCACTCAACAGGTTCATTAGTCATTCCATAAATCACTGCCGACAGTTCTTTCATACCCTTCGGCAGGGTAAAGCTTTTGAATGGACCTCCGACGTGTGAAGCTGCTTTGGACGATTTGAAGACTTACCTCCAATCAGTTCCACTCTTGAACACCTTCGGCATGTGATTCGCTCATTTTATATCTGGCAGTTTCCGACCGGCAGTTAGCGCCATACTGTTAAAGAAGAACTAGGGAAGTAGCGGCCAGTTTATTATGTGAGCAAAGCAATGGTTGATGCCGAAACACGTTGCCTTCTATTAGAAAAACTCGTCCTTGCTCTCGTCATGGCAGCAAGAAAACTGATGCATTACTTTCAGGGGCATACCATTGGGTACTAACGGACTACCCCCTCGGTCAGTGCTCCATAGCGTAGAAGCATCAGGGCGCGTTTCAAAATGGGCTCTCGAACTCGGCCAGTACAATATCAATTTCTACCCAGAACCAATCAAGGGGCAAGTGCTCGCAACTTTGTGGCCGAATTCAATGGGTGTCTCGCCGACTTTAAGTCTGATCAAATTCAACCTAAGCCGAACTGGAGAATTTACGTTGGGGACATTTGGTAGTTGTATTGTAACGGGTCATCCAACCAATGTGGCAGTAGGGGCGGGTGTAGTGATCATGGCTCTCGACGGGGCAATAATCGAGCAGGCTGTCAAACTGGGCTTCGAAGCAACGAACAATGAGGCCGAATACAAAGCATTGTTAACTGGCTTATAGAATGCATTTCTCCTTGGTGCTTGGCGTCTGCTTAGCTTCTGCAACTCAAAACTAGTCATCAACCAATTGAAGGGGGAATACACAAACTAAAAATGACCGTATGGCAGCCTACATGAAAACGGCGAATTCTTTGCTGGCAAAATTCGACCATCATGAGTTGAATCAAATAAATCGGGATCAGAACACACATGCAGACGCCCTGGCTTGCCTAGCCTCTTCTATCAACTCAGAAATTAAACAGACAATTAAAGTAGGATTCATCCTTGAGTCGAGCATTGCCTCTTCGGAGTCAATTCAGATCAATATCATAGAATCAGGTCCAAGTTGGATGGACCCTATCACTGCATTCCTATCTTCTGAACAGCTCCCGACAGACAAGAAAAAAGCGCACAAACTGCGAAGCAAAGCCTTGCGATATTACTTACATCCGCAAGGAAAGCTCTACAAAAAATCCCTTTCTGGTCCATACCTAGAATATGTTCATCCGGATAAAGTCAAGGAACTCTTGACTGAAATACATGAAGGTAGTTGTGGTGCCAATTCTGGCGGGCGTTCTTTGGCCCATCGAGTTGTAACACAGGGGTACTATTGGCCGACCATTAGAGCTGATGTCGAGTGTTACGTCAAGAAATGTGAATACTGCCAAAGTTTTCCTCTTGAACTCATTTGCCTGCTGAGGAGTTAAGCTCTATCACCAGTCCTTGGCCATTCGCTCAATGGGGACTTGATATCGTCGGACCATTGCCACTGGCCCAAGGAACAAGCGATTCTCGATTGTTGCGACAGATTACTTCACAAAATGGGTCGAAGCGGAGGCACTAACACATATTCGAGATACTGATGTTAGATGTTTTGTATGGAAAAATATCATAACACGATTCGGCATTCCAAGAGCACTCATTTCAGACAACGGCACCCAGTTTGATTGTGGCGTTTACCGAGAATTATGTAGCACGTTTAGTATTCGGCCTATTTCTTCACTCCGGCTTATCCACAGAGCAATGGTCAAGCTGAAGCCTCCAACAAAGCCATTTTGGACAGCATCAAGAAACGGTTGGAGAAAGCTAAAGGCAGGTGGGTCGAAGAGCTCCCCAGTGTGTTGTGGGCTCATCGCATTACACCAAGGCAGTCCACTGCGGAAATGGTGTTCACCCTATGCTTTGGAACCCAGGCAATTATCCCCCGGAGATCGACTTACCCACTCTGAAAATGAAGGTCTTCAACTTGGGCCGTAATGACATGATGTTAGCATTGGATTTGACTCTGATCGAGGAACGCCGAGACCGTACCCTCGCATCTATGGTGCGGTATCAGCAGTAGCTCACTAAATCATATAATCAACGCGTGCAGCTGCGACGTTATATACCCGGAGAATTGGTCCTGAAGAAAGTTCTTCCTGCTACTAGGAGCCCCGTTGACGGAAAGCTAGGTCCTAATTGGGATGGCCCCTATGAGGTTGAGTCAATTGCCGGCATAGGGGCATATCGGCTCAAAGACTTGTCTGGGAGAAGTCTGCCACGTCCTTGGAATTCACGCATTTACGTAAATTTTATCATTAACCCGACTTATGGGGCATGATAACTTGTTTTGAATGTTCGCCGTGTACAACTTTCACTTTTACAATGCAAGGCTTCTTATTTCCTCGATATGTGAAATTTAGTTCGGTAAAATAAAAGCCTCCGCATTTGGAGCACCCTTCGTGGATACCATGATTGGCCAAAATAAAAGCCTCTGAATTTAGAGCGCCCTTCGTGAATGACACGTTTGGGCCGAATAAACCTCCGGATTCGGAGAGCCCTTCATGGATAACATGATTGGCCAAAATAAAAGCCTCTGAATTCTAGTCCCATCCATGAATGACACGTTTGATCCGAATAAGCCTCCGGATTTGGAGCGCCCTTCGTGGATATCATGATTGGCCAAAATAAAAGCCTCCGAATTCGGAGCCCCATTCATGAATGACACGTTTGAGCTGAATAAGCCTCCGGATTCGAAGCGCCCTTCGTGGATGTCACGATTGGCCAAAATAAAAGCCTCCGAATTCGGAGCCCCATCCGTGTATGACACGTTTGGGCCGAATAGGCCTTCGTATTCGGAGCGCTCTTCGTGGATAACACGATTGGCCAAAATAAAAACCTCCAAATTTGGAGCCCCATCCGTGAATGACACATTTGGGCGAATAAGCCTCCAGATTTGGAGCGCCCTTCGTGGATATCACGATTGGCCAAAATAAAAAGCCTCCGAATTCGAAGCCTCATCCGTGTATGACACGTTTGGGCCGAATAAGCCTTCGTATTCGGAGCGCCCTTCGTGGATAACACGATTGGCCAAAATAAAAACTCCAATTCGGAGCCCCATCGTGAATGACACATTTGGGCCGAATAAGCCTCCGGATTCGGAGCGCCCTTCGTGGATATCACAATTGGCCAAAATAAAAGCCTCCGAATTCGAAGCCCCATCCGTGTATGACGCGTTTGGGCCGAATAAGCCTCCATATTCGGAGCGCCCTCGTGGATAACACGATTAGCCAAAATAAAAGCCTCCGAATTCAGAGCCTCTTCTATGTATGTCACCGTTGGGCCAAATAAACATTCAGAATCGGAGCGCTTCGTCGACATCGTAGTTGGCTGCCGCAAACGCGATTAACAGTAATCGATGGTCATGACTTAATTTACGAACAATGATTGAAACAATATAGAGACATTCAAAATAAGATGTTTCATTCAATAGATCGTAAATACATAATTCGCATCAAATTTGTAATAGGTCATGCATATCTTTGATCTGTTTCATTCAATACATGTGTTAATATATATATATATATTATAACTCTGAAATATTATTCGACACCATCCTCATCGTCAGTCTTCTCGGCTTCAAAAGCCACAAAGGGCAAATTATAACTCTGATATAGAGGCGATGCCGAATCAATGCCTGCTACCTGTAGAGCCTTGGTCCAGCCATGCTTGAATCCATGATTTTCGCATCGGCAGGCCTCCTCGGCCAGCTTTTCCTTCGTTTTCTCTATACCAATCTTCCGACCGTCAAAAATCCATCATTGTAGGCCTTTGTCCTTATCGCTTCTTTAGTGAACATGCTCGCCGTATCTCGGTCGACAATGGCCTGGTTTAGTAGCCGTTGGGTCACCCTTTCCTCTACAATCAGGTTACCTTGACCTGCCGAATGATTTCCGGCAGCTTTTGCCTGTTTTAGTTCTCACTCGGCTCTCTCTACGCGCGCCTCTAAGTTCCGAATGCGCTCATCTTTCTACTCAATCTCCCGCCGCGCAGCACAGAGACGCATGCCAATTTCATATGAAGTATATAGCCCTTTCACTACTCCATGGACTCCCTCCCGAAAAACTTCGAAATTAGGTCACCCAACCATCGACTGCTGGACTTCTACCAAAAAAATCTGTTGGACGAATTCAACTGCCATGTTTGGATCGCAGATGATCGAATCTGCCTCTATCACCGGTTTGTTCCCTATGAAGACTGAGAAGCTCAACGGGCGTGGTGCCCCACTGGTCTCACTTCGCGAGCGACGGGAGTTTCCCCGCTATTGCCTTTCCTTGCTAGGTGACCTACTTCGATGACGCGGAGAATGGCGCCTTTCACTCTCCCCTGACGTCCTGCTTCCCATTCGCAATGGTTCGCCACCTAGATTCATTACTGAATCCAGCTCAACCAGTGTCTTACCCTCTCCTTTGCTGTTGAAGAATAGTCTTCTAGACATCTAGTTCAAAGCCACTACTCTTCTCCCTCCTGTGATCTGCCAAATTTGGACACCAATATGGACCCTAAACGAACGCAGCCCACCATTCTTATTAATCGCGGGTGCAACGTTCCCAAAGCGTTCCCATCAATGCCCTGCGCCACGAACTGACATTGATTGGCGGTCTTGTTCATTAATTTGCTAGAGCAAGGGCAGATTCATTAATCTATTCAGCCTAAATATCAGAGCTATGTGCCAAAATGTTACTGTGCCCTAGCCAATTCGTGAACTGCCGTTATTCGGCGGTCCTGTTCATCAATTTGCTGGAGCAAGGGCAGATTCATTAATCTATTCGGCCTCAATATCAGAGCTATGTGCTAAAATGTTCCTGTGACCCAGCCAATCCCTGAACTGCCGTTGTTCAGCGGTCCTGTTCATCAATTTTCTGGAGCAAGGACAGATTCATTAATCTATTCGGCCTAAATATCAGAGCCATGCGCCAAAATGGTACTGTGTCCCAGCCAATTCATGAACTGCTGTTGTTCGGAGCAGTCCTGTTCATCAATTTGCTGGAGCAAGGGTAGATTCATTAATCTATTCAGCATAAATATCAGAGCTATGTGCCGAAATGTTGCTGTGCCCCAGCTAATCCGTGAACTGCCGTTGTTCGGCAGTCCTGTTCATCAATTTGCTAGGGCAAGGGCATATTCACTATTCTATTCGGCTAAGTCGCAGTGCTATGCAGTTATTTTAGCGCTGGATTAATTCAGTAGTTTGTTTCATTCATCTCATTTCATGTTTTTGCATCTTACTTAGCCGTTAACAAGCACATGCATCAGGCAGAAAGGCAAAGGCAATTTCATTCATAAACTGAGTACAAACATAAGTCATTTTACAAATGAAAATTACCCTACGTTCTTCTCACAAAAATTAATAGTCAAAAATCTAACAAATCTAACAAAACCTACATACACACGATACCAAAACAAAATGAAAAATACTTTGACCCTAGGTTAGTCTTCAGGGTCAGACTCCAGCGGCTTAATGTCTACCTGCTCATACGGAATCGGCTGCTCTGATACCATGTTAGTGGCAGCTAAGGCTTTGAACCAACCGTGTTTGAACCCCCTATTCTCGAACTTAGGCACTTCCTCTACATAGTTCTCCAAGGCCACATCCTTGCCAGCTTGGAATGACTTGGAAATCTCAGATTCGGCACTTGCCATCTCCCTCTTCGACTCCTCCAAATCGGCCTCCAGCTTGGCAATCGTCTCGTTGGCCAATTTGAGTGCTTCTTCGCTTGCGTTCGCCTTTTTCTCAGCGGCCAAACTCAGTTGGTCAGTAGTCTTGGCCTTATCTGCATCAGCATCGACCCCGCGCTCTTTCTTTCGCCACTTTTATGGCCTCAAACTCAGCTCTGAGAGAGGCCTCTGCTGCCTTGCCCTTTTCATTTTCCACCTCGGCTGTGAGAAAGCCAATCTGTTCGATAGCGTCATGTTGGCGACGGCCAATCTCTGCTATCCTTCTCGCCGCCTACAAAACAAGGAATCAGTAAGATAACTGATATAAAACATTTTTTTTTGTTTAGCCTTGCAAAATTATAAACAAGGATCATGTAGCAATATCGCCGATTGAGCGGCTAATGTGATGGACAGCAGATCGGGCTCTGGCCTAAAGGTTGCTCTGTCAACCGGCACAGAAATGAAGGAGGCCAAGCTCAAGGCCACAGCGACGTCTTTTACAGCTGATGTATCAGAAGCAACCAACACATTCTTTATCCTTGGTTATATTATAAATGGCACAACCAGGTCCGATTCTTCTATGCGTGGTCGTTTATCCACTAGGTTTTCCAAATAATCGGCTTCGTGTTTAGCCGGACGTTTTTCCCCCCATGTGCTTCGTCACTTGGCCCTCATGTTGATCGACAACAGGCTCCATTTCGGCCACATCAGTCTGAACCGTCTCCTCAATAGGAACAGGTGGAGGAGATTCTACCCTAGCGTTAGGTGGAGTGGATGGAGGTTCAGTTCGCTCGGCTTCGGCTCTCCTACGGGCAGCCATCCTCTTGGCATTTTTCCGCCTGGCCATTTGAGTAAATGACTCACCGGCCATGTTGTCAGGATATGAGCCGAGTAGGTCCCTTAAGTCGGTGAAAATATTTTCGAAGGACACGTCCGCTCGGCTAGAAGTGGATGGAGGATTGAGGCCGGCTTCTTCAAAAGCCAAATATAGTGCCGCGTCAACCTCCTTCTCTAGTTCGTCGGATCTATCCAAGCAGGGTTGATTTGGCTGCTCAGCGACTCCTTTGGCTGCTTGTTCGTCCGCTGGCTCTGAATCTGAAGCTTTAAGACCAATCTGCCTAAGGTTCTTGAAGTTTGGAAAAATAAGCGCCGTAAGGTGCTATTCACCCCTCGGAATCAGAATGTTATCTGCAGCCAAAAAAGTAGCATAAGTCAGCTCGTATCTCAGAAGAATGTGGGCCGCCCTCCCTTACTTCTGGAGATTCGGATAGCCAAAGAACTAGAGTGCGGTTCTGATCTGCGCAAGTATAGTGTCGTCGGCCGAGACGAGAACTTTTTTCAAATCATTTCCTGCACAAATAAAATGGTAAATACGTAGAATTTGAACCTGGTAAATACTTAATAAATATTCGTGGAGGGTTAAACGGCCACCTAGTTCGCCTCTTCGCCTAGGCACTGGATCTAGGCAATCTTCGCCCTCGCTGAATTCCCAGTTGCCGCGGACAACGACCATGACATCATCAACACACTTGCTAGAGCTAGCAAGCATAGTCACCAAATGATGATCGGTGTCCTTGGTCCTGAGGAAGTAGCGCCCCTGCTAGCCAAGGCATAACAATGTCGAATAGCAGGGATTCCAAGGTTAAGCCTAAGGCGTCGGTTTAGTTTTACAATTCCCATTATTATTCGGTAAAAATTTACGTTCGGCTGAGAAGGGATTAAACCCCAATGGCGAAGGACAGCCCTCAAAACTGGATGAAGGGGGAAACGGACTCCGCCCTCAGCGATTGACAGGAGAGGAAAGATGATTGTACTCTCATCAATCCTCTCTATGTCAACTACGCTCTCTGCTAAGAGTGACAGATGGACGTCATCCAGAATAGAAAAATAGCGATGGAAACCAGAGACTCGATCCACAGAAAGAAGGGCTTTCAAATGTTTCGCCATCATAGCCAGTAAAGTGGACACTCTAAACAGAAAACAAACAAGAAAATGGGAGTCGAAATGGAAGAGAGAAAAACTTACAAGAAATGAGGACAATGAGGAACGGAAAGAAGTTGCAGAGGACGTGAAGTGAAGAAGGTGAACTGACAAGCAACGAGAAAACCTTGTGTATTCAAAAAAGCATATAAACGAAAAGACAACACGGTTTCAAATCGTATTAAATGAATGAAGCGTACGAAGGGACGGGAGATTATAATAATTCCTAAACAGAGTAGGCGTTCTGACGCTTGTGTTGGAATAAGGGAAACCGCCATATTTTTTGACCCTCTAAGTCCAAGACCAAACATGCCGAATAACTAACATTAATAGGATGTTTGGAGGGCAATTGTGGGAGCCGAATAATATAATTATGTACGGAAGCCGATTTAGTTTAAAGAAAGAAATCAAGTTATGTGCTATACGACTCTATCCTAGAGGGACACAAAGGCCAAATAACCAGATCGGCCATAGAATTAGCTGTAAACTGGGCCGAGTACGAATAGGTAGGACAGAATAGCCGAGTAAGCAATTTTTCGTTGGTCGAAAGGTGGGCCTAACCATCAATATCAAGGACGACTATAAATAAGAGAAGCATCAGCTAAGAAAAGGTATGTGAGAACAAATAAGATTAACTTGAGATACAAGCATCTAAGAGAGTATACACTGACTTATCCGTCAAAGTGCTAATTCCGGCACCCCCGACCAGAGTGTTCATTCATTTTCAGGTGACTAGCTGAGGATCAAGAGCGTTCTATAGGACCCATAGAGTATTTCCAAACCACATCTTCACAGTCACCAAAAGTTTATTTTTGCCAACTCATATTTTATTGCTAAAAGTTTTTTTTTTTTTTGGCTGATGCAAATTTGTGTCAAGAAAAGTTCCACACAATCATTATATTTGAACTACTTTTACTGACTAAGGTAAATTGCTGACGATGGATACAAGTTTTTAATGATGACTATTAAAAAAACTAAAAAAATCCGATATATTGATTTGTGATTATGTTTCGATTTTAAACAATGAATAACAATCTCAATTAAATGATCAAAGACAAATCAATACAACAATTTAACGTGGAAAAACCACAATTGGGGGCCTCTAATTATGATAAAAAAATACGAACAAAAACCACAAAACAATCCACTAAGAAAACAAAAAAGGAATTATACAAGTGTACCCTCAATTACCTAGTGAATCCCACTCGAATTTAACCGAACCCAATGTGCTTCTTCCACCATCGTCTCCATTACGGAATTGTCTTGCCCAATGTTGAATCCACAGTGCCAATGTCGAATTTACAACAATGAGCCACTCCAGAATCCACCAAAGCTTTAGGCCCAAATTCTTCGAAATCCACCAAAGAACAACTCTCTCTTTTGTGAATAAAAGAAAACAGACCAACCCCTTGATGATGTTGAAATAAAGTTCAGGGATCCATTGATCACTCTTAAATCATCAAGGAAACACTCATAAAGCACCCTCCAATTTAAATAATGGATGTACCACATATGACTGAATAACTGTTCTGACTGAAAGACTGAAATATTGTTTAATGAACTGTTTTCATTACTGTAAGGCACTTCATTCTTAACCTCTTTACGCATTATGTTATTCACTGTTTATATATATATGTAGGTGCTCAGCCACCAGATCAGAGCTAGGAGCGTGGGTTACATTCCAGTTTTGTCAAGCCAGCCTAAGTGCCTCACTGTGAGGTTCCGAGTTGCCATGTTATGGCTTTGGGTGTTTATGTTTTTCCCCCGTCTGTCTCCGTACTGTTTTGGATTACTGTATAGACTGTCAGCTACTAACTGTACTATTATCAAGGGATTAGGTCCCTGTACTGGGTGACTGTAAATTTTGTATAGACTGTACTGTTCTAAACGTGTGAATGCATGAAAAATCTTTTTGGCATACAGACTGGCACAGCTCAATGGACATTATTTATTTACTGTATTGGCTTCCGCCAGGCCCTATACTCTGTTTTACTGTCTTACTGTTAAGCAGGCCTTCGGTAATCTCAGATTACTGGTCGGTTACGGTACTAAACCCATAGGGCCGGGTTTGGGTCGTGACAGAGTGGTATCAGAGCGATACTTAACCACGAGTTATACCCCACACACGTGTCCAAATGAGCTATAGGGTGTCCTAGAAAAGTGATTAGGGCATTTCATGAACTTGAAAAGTGTGTGGCTATGTTATGACTGAATACATGTTAATGTGATAACTGTCTAAATATGCAACTGTTTATGTTATAATTGCTACAACTGTTATAACTGCTTATAGTGAAATGGACAATGCAAATGA
Source organism: Camellia japonica (assembly GCA_030407325.1). Lineage (NCBI taxonomy): Eukaryota > Viridiplantae > Streptophyta > Magnoliopsida > Ericales > Theaceae > Camellia > Camellia japonica. Next base: position 77,970,785 of record JAPPVO010000003.1, read on the forward strand.
ACCTGAATCCTCATCTACTGAGGCAAGAATGGCAAGAATGGAAAGAATGATGGAACTGATAACTGCTAGACTTGAGCAACAACAGAACCATCAGCCCCCACCTCCTCCTCCTCCGGTACAGCCGGAACCGAATGTGAATTTGAATGACGGGGACATAATTGCTCTCACCCAGAAGTTCAGCAAACTGAAACCGCCATCCTTTCAGGGAGGCTTGGAACCGCTGAAAGCTGAAGCTTGGGTACTTGAGACTGAAAAGTTATTTGAAGTGTTTCCGTGCTCGGAAGCAAATAAGGTATTGCTAGCTACCTTCACCTTGCAAGAAGAGGCCAGAAGGTGGTGGATGCTGGTCTGTGATACTAACACTGTAGTGACTTGGGCTCAGTTTAAGGAGTCCTTCTTTGAAAAATATTTCCCCCAGTGTATCAGGGATAGGAAAGTGACTGAGTTTGAGCAACTGAGGCAAGGCACCATGCCCGTTGCCGAATATGAAACGAAGTTCACCGGGCTTGCCAAATAATCACCACATATGGTGGACACCGAATACAAGAAGGCCCGAAGGTTTGAAGGCGGCCTGAATGCTGCAATACAGGACAGAATAAGTGTGTTAAAACTACCGACCTATGTAGGTGTTCTTGACCGAGCATTGATGGCCGAGTCGAACATCAAGGCAGTGAAACAATCTGAAACACCAACAACTGAATGGCATGGCAAAAGGCAGGGTTCCAAATTCAAGAAAGGCAAGCATAATCAACTGAACAAGAAACAGAATACGGGGTCAACAAATAGCCCCAGCCAAGGGTGTGGTTCCATACCGCCCTGCTCCGAATGTGGTAAGAATCATAAAGGAGTTTGTTATAAAATTTCTGGTGCATGTTACAGGTGTGGCAAGGTGGGCCACATGGTGAAAGATTGCCCTTCCACTGCTCCGGGTAATAGTAAAGCTACAGGCAGCGCCGCAGCATCAACTGTAGCACCAAAGCCTAACCCCAAAGCTACCGGGAAAGAGCCGATGAGGCAGGGCCGAGTGTTTGCCCTAGTACCGGGAGACGTGCAAAATACTGAAACCGTTGTGTCAGGTATCCTCACTATTTGTGCTCAAAATGTATATGTATTGATTGATTCGGGGTCTACACACTCATATGTATCGCATGCTTTTTCACGGAAATTGAATAGACCCCTAGAACCCATGAATTATCTGTTAGCCGTATCATCATCCGTAGGAGGATCCATGACATGTGCATATATGTATCCTGCTTGTGAGATTATTGTTGGGGATATGCATCTGTTTATTGATTTACTGCCACTGAACATTGATCATTTTGATGTAATATTGGGGATGGATTGGTTACAAAAATATCATGCCACCATTGATTGTGTGACCAAGCAAGTTGTTTTCCGTCCACTTGGTTTACCTGAATTTGTGTTTAATGGGGTTGGAGTAGTACCTCCTCCGTACTTGATTTCTTCAGTAAAGGCTGTTAAATTAATTAGAAAGGGGTGTAAAGGATATCTGTGTTCTGTGCTGACTGTGCCTACTGATGATAGTGTTAAAACTGATGTGAATTGTATTCCTATAGTCAGAGAATTCCCAGATGTATTTCCAGATGATCTGCCAGGGGATTTGATTGACAGGGAGATTGAATTCACCGTTGATGTGATTCCGGGAACACAGCCTGTATCGAAAGCTCCTTACAGAATGGCTCCAACTGAACTGAAAGAATTGAAAGTGCAATTGCAAGAACTACTAGACAAGAAGTTCATCAGACCCAGTACTTTGCCGTGGGGTGCACCTGTTTTGTTGTAAAGAAGAAAGATGGCTCACTGAGACTGTGCATTGATTACCGCGAACTGAACAAGGTAACTGTAAAGAATAAATATCCTTTACCACGTATCGATAACCTGTTTGACCAGTTACAGGGTGCGCAAGTGTTTTCCAAGATTGATCTCAGATCGGGGTATCATCAACTGAAAGTTAAACTGGAGGACATCGATAAAACTGCTTTTAGAACGAAGTATGGCCATTATGAATTTTTAGTTATGCCATTCGGAGTCACGAATGCCCCTGCTGCTTTTATGGACCTTATGAACAGAATTTTTAAACCATACCTTGATGATTTCATTGTGGTATTTATTGATGACATACTGATTTATTCAAAAAGTAGAGAAGAACATGAACACCATCTGAGACTTGCCCTGCAGACCTTAAGAGAACAGAAATTGTATGCTAAACTGTCTAAATGTGAATTCTGGCTTGATCATGTTATGTTTTTGGGGCATGTTGTTAGCAAAGATGGAATTTCTGTTGATCCGCAGAAAATTGAAGCTGTAGTGAACTGGCCTAGACCAACAAATGTGACTGAAGTTCAAAGCTTTTTGAGATTGGCTGGATATTACAGAAGATTTGTTAAAGACTTCTCCAAAATTGCCTTACCATTGACTCAGTTGACTCAGAAGGGGACATCATTTGACTGGACTGACCAAAGGGAATCGGCATTTCAAGAATTGAAAACCCGACTTGTGACTGCACCGGTTCTGACTTTACCTTCAGGTACGGATGGTTATACTGTATTTAGTGATGCTTCTCATAAGGGTTTGGGGTGTGTTTTAATGCAGAATGGGAGAGTTATTGCTTATGCTTCCCGACAGTTGAGACCACACGAAAAGAACTACCCAACCCATGATCTGGAACTGGCTGCAGTAGTGTTTGCACTGAAAATTTGGCGTCACTATCTGTATGGGGCGACATGTGAAGTATACACCGACCACAAGAGTTTGAAATATTTCTTCACACAGAAGGAACTGAATATGAGACAGCGGAGATGGCTTGAATTGATCAAAGATTATGACTTACAGATTCTGTATCACCCGGGAAAAGCCAACACTGTTGCCGATGCATTGAGCCGAAAGTCAATTGCCAACTTAGCTTGTTTGCTCACCGGACAGAAAGAATTGCTTTATGATCTTGAAAAATCTGAAATTGAAGTTGTCTTGAGAGAACAAGGTGGAACAATAGCTGCCATTACCGCTCAACCAGCCTTGATTGAAGAAGTTAAAGAGAGACAGCAACTGGATGACTTTTTGAAAAAGATCATCGAAGAAAGAGAGTCTAAGCCGAGACCGGGTTTCAAATTTGAGAACAATGTACTGAAATTTCAAGAAAGACTGTGTGTGCCGAATGACACTGAACTGAAAAGAAGAGTTCTGCAAGAGGGCCACAATTCAAAATTGTCTATTCACCCGGGGAATACGAAAATGTACCAAGATCTGAAACAGAACTTCTGGTGGCCGGGAATGAAGAAAGAAATTGCCGACTTTGTGTCCAAATGTCTTCATTGCCAACAAGTCAAAGCTGAACATCAACGACCTGCCAGATTACTGCAACCCTTACCCATACCAGAGTGGAAATGGGAGCATATCACGATGGATTTCATTGTTGGATTACCTCGCTCCAGAAAAGGTATGGACTCTATTTGGGTTATTGTTGATAGACTGACTAAATCTGCACACTTCCTACCTGTCAAGACAATTTATAATGCGGACAAATTGGCTGTTATCTATATTGATGAAATTGTTAGACTGCACGGAGTGCCTGTATCTATTGTTTCTGACAGGGATTCGAAGTTTACATCGAGGTTTTGGCAAAGCCTACAGACTGCGTTGGGTACTGAATTGAGGCTGAGTAGTGCCTATCATCCTCAGACAGATGGACAGTTAGAAAGGACCATCCAGACTTTAGAGGATCTATTGAGAATGTGCGTCCTTGATTTTCAGGGAAACTGGGAAAGTCATTTGCCGTTGGCTGAATTCGCCTACAACAACAGCTACCATTCGAGTATTGGTATGGCGCCTTTCGAGGCATTGTATGGCAGAAAGTGTAGATCTCCGATTTGCTAGGCAGAAGTTGGAGATGGGCCTTTGCTTGGGCCCGAAATTGTATATGAAACGACTGAAAAGATAAAACTGATACAGCAAAGACTGAAAACTGCACAGAGCAGACAGAAAAGTTATGCGGATGTCAGAAGACGGGACAGAGAGTATGAAGTGGGTGATCACGTTTTTGTGAAAGTGACACCAATGAAAGGCCAGACTCGTTTTGGAGTCAAGGGCAAGTTAGCGCCGAGGTATGTCGGACCGTATGAGATTATTGAGAAAATCAATCCGGTGGCGTATCAAGTTGCGCTCCCTCCTGAAATGGAGCATATGCATAATGTTTTTCACATTTCGATGTTGAGAGATTATCTCCGGGATCCCTTCCACGTCATTAAGCCGACTCGTATCGTGTTGAGTGATGACTACACTTACGAGGAACGGCCTATACAGATTGTAAACAGACGAATCAAGAAACTGAGAAACAAAGAGATCCCATTGGTTAAAGTTGACTGGCAGAACCATGGTGGTGTGTTGTAGACACCCCATTTTTGACCGCCCCCGAGACTTGGGCGTTACTGATGGTTTACTTGTTGGAGAAAGGTGTGCAGGGCACAGGTTCAATTTCTTCAGCAAGGAGAGAGGAAAATCTCAACGTCACACCCCGTTTTGAACCACAATTATTTTGGATGGTTTTTAGACCTTAAAACCCTCTCTTTCAAAACATTTTTGAAATAAAATTCCCACGATGTTCCGATGCTCGCATTTCAGTAAATGTTGCGCTTTTCGGTAAACCGAGCAAGGACAAAGGGGAGATGAATGAAAGAGAGATGAAATCTTTAAAAAATCTTTCAAAACACCTTACTTAGGGGTTTGAAGTTGAAGAAAAGAGGAGAAGAGGGGAGAAAACTAGTTTGGGAGTGATTCAGCATGAATCCGGGAAGGAGAAAAGTCTGCGCGGCTTCACCGAAACGGGCGTAACTCTTTGCACAAGAGGAATTAAAATATGAGGCCACCACCATTGGAAAGCTTACTTCCGGGGCTTCATTTTTCACTCAAGAATCTCCTAAGTCCAGATTTGAGGGGAGGAGATATGGTTGGTTGAAGCCCGGTTGGACTGAATCTGCGCGGCTTTACGGAAACTGGCATAACTTTTTCCACAGGAGGAATTTTAATGCAAGGTTTGCGCCATTGGAAAGCTAACTTCCGGGGCTTCAATCTGGACTTCCACCGGCACTTTTTGACCTTACCGGCTGCCTACCGGCACAAAAGACTGCCGACCGGCACAAAAGATTGCCGGCCGGCCAAAAGTGTCCAGAACTCAGATTTTTGACAGATATTTATCAATGCACTGTACCAGATATTTTTCAATTGGGATATTTCGACCAAAAGCTCTTATTTTGATATATATAGAGCCTTATATCATATATGGCTTAGGTTAGAACAAAAAGGGCAAGTTTTGGGAGCTTCTCACTCTACAAAATCCCTCTCTCTCTACACTTTCAAGTTCCAAACCTCTCAAATCCTTGGCCATTTCTTCATTACTACCAAGCACCACCACCACCACTCCATTTCCAGCAACAAGGAGAGGTTCTTAGGGGCTTAGAAGCAACATTTCTCAAGCCAAGAAGCAAAGAAAGAGTGGTCTTCAAGGGTAAGTTCTCATTTCCCTCTTTTGTAACACTTTCTTGCCTCTTTTCTTAAGCCTACTTGCTTACTGTTTTGGGCTCCGACCTTAACTGAAACTAGGACTATTTTGAGCCATTCTCCATGTTTGATCAAGGGCTAAACCCTGTTTGAGCCCTCCATCTTGTACTTGCTTCAATAACATCTTGTATGTCAATATCTTGCATGCTTTTTCTAGCCTATGAGTGATCTGTTTTCGAGCATAATGTAAACTGTAAGAGGGCCTATTTTGAGCCCCTCTTCAACATTGAAGAAGGGCTCAACCCTGTTTGGGTCCTCTATCATGCACTTGCTTCATAATCTTTCATATTTACCGTAAAATTGCATGATTTGTTTGACCTACATGTAGTCTGTTTTGGAGCATGTCATGAACTGTGAGTAAGCTTATTTTGTGTTCCTCTACAACATTGTAGAAGGGACCAACCTTGTTGGGGTCTCCATGTTATACTTGTCTCTAAACCCCTCTTTGGCCCCCATTCTTGCATGCTTTTTTAAGCTTATCTAGCTTCTGTTTTCGGCCATAATCAGAACTGGAAAGAGTCATATTTTGACCTTCTTGACATATTTCATTAAGGGTCTTTGCTGGTTTGATGAATGTTTGGGGTACCTCATGTTATAGCCTTGTATATCCTCAATCTTGCATAACATTTTTATCATGTTTGCATACTAAGTTGGGGGATGTCATCTACTGTAAATGTGCATATTTTTAGTCCCTCATCAGTGTTGTAGAAGGGTACTTTTTCATTTGGGCATCGCATGTATCACTTGCTTCAATACCCCTCTCTTGGCCCGTATTTGCGCATGCTATTGTTGCCCTATCTATGCTTGCTATTTAGCCCTTTTGATGACTGAAAAATGCTTGTCTTGGGGCTGCCTTGCTACTGCATTTTCATTCCATGTCCATATTATGCATGCATTGTATGGCTATAGGCCATTTCGGGCGCCTAATATTGCATTTCGGGATCATTCCATGTTTCGGATGCACTTTGGCCATGTTTCGGGACTGTTTTCCCACATTTCAGTGCTGAAATTCCATTGGCATGTTTGCATATCATATTCCATGTCATTTCATGCCTTACGGCCATCGCCTCGGTTTGCGTGCCCGTGTGCACGCGTTCCGAGGCACTTCATTTTCATCCGACGGCTTCTTATGTGAGTGTGGCTGAGGCTCACTCATGTTAGTGTAAGTCCATTTTGCATTCTGTATGTCATTTTAGTCTCATCGCATTCCGTATGCCATCGCCTCGGTTTGCGTGCCCGTGTGCACGCGTTCCGAGACACTTCCTTTTTCATCCGACGGCCTCTTATGTGAGTGTGGCTGAGACTCACTCATGTTAGTGTAAGTCCATTTTGCATCCTGTATCTCATTTTAGTCCTGTCGCATTCCGTATGCCATTTCCTCGGTTTGCGTGCCCGCGGGCACGCATCTCGAGACATCTCATTTTAGTCCCATTGCATATCATTTCCATGCCATTTCATGCCTTTATGTCATTGCCTCGGTTTGCGTGCCCGTGTGCACGTATTTTGAGGCGCTTCATTTTTATCCGTCGGCCTCTTATGTGAGTGTGGCTGAGGCTCACTCATGTCAGTATAAGTCCATCTTGCATTCTGCATGTCATTTTAGCATCATTTCATGCCTTAGGATCATCGCCTCGGTTTGCGTGCCCATGTGCACGCATTTCGAGGCATCCCATTTTCATAGCCTTGTGCATGCTAGGATTGTATTTTAGTTGCATTCATGCATATCATGCATATTGCATCGTGTTCGGGATAGGAGTTAGCCCGGGCACGGGAAACGAGGCGCGTTTCGTACTCCGAGTGACGGAACGGGTCTCAATTCCCAAGTCACCGACACTCCGGATTACCCATGATGGAGTTAGGTTTTGTTGTAGCATTCATCTACATTCATCCTATATTGAGTTGTGCAATCCGACTCCTCGGCCATCATGCATCGATATGCGTGATTGGTGGCACGAGGATCGAGGCATGCATATATTTGTGAAATACATTGCTGTGCCCCTTTCCTGCTCTCTGTTGCAGCATATCAAGAATCAGCAACTCTTCAAGTAGTCTGGCACGCATTTCGAGAAATATTGCAAACAGAGGCTAATCGGGGCATCCCAGTGGATTTCCGAAAAGGCAGCCCAGCATACATTATTCATCAGGATCGAGGCAGCCCGTGGCTTGCATGCCAGTTTACAGCTTTCTTAGTTTAATTTATTAATTAATTAGGAATTTGTATATTTCAGACTGTATTATTCTTTCATTTCGGACTGTATTATTTATTCGGACCCTCTGCGCGAGGGCATAATTGTAATAAGTGTGGGTGAGTGGGTGTATGTCTTCCAACCCCCATTTCTTTCTTCCCTTTTATTTACCTGCTTACGATGGTAGATTAGGGCACGTTTATTTTAGCATACCTTATGCAATGCATGCGTGCATCCATGCATTTGTTAACATGCACCGGGCTCGGTACATCATACAAACTGCATTGTATTTCAATTTTCAAATTGAATACGTGATAGTTGTAGCATTTCACATGCCATGTCTAGGATAGCCGAGCCTGCCTAGATTACAACTTTGCATGTGTTGCATTAGACATTTCAGTATGCTTAGGTCTATGCATGGATTTCTGACAAGTTTCTGTTTTGGCACGGAGTACGATGTAAGTATTTTACGCTTTAGCATACCACATGCGTGTGAATGCTAACATGACAGTATGCTTACCATGCGGCTAAGTGCTTATGTGAGATAAACTGTTTGAATGCCTGTGGGTGAAGGTTGGATTGCCTAAGGTGGAACAACTCGTTGAAATCCGTATTTTAGCCTACTTGCGAGTAGCAAAAACCAATACGCTTTTCCAGATAAAACGGATATGCAATGTTTATTTCCAAGTTAGGTAATCTAGTCTATACTTTTGTATTGTGCGCATCACATAGTAATTCTAGGCTAATAATTGGAACAAGAACACGTAATGTTTTCAAAATCAGATATCACGGTTAGTAGAGGCCGGTCTTCGGACCGGGCGAAAGGGGGTGCTCATAGCTGACCTTCCCCGATCGTACCCAAGCTCCCGAGCCAAGACATTTGGTGATGACGGACACGTGGCCTTCGGCACCGAGTCAGGGTTTCCTAAATTCCCCCATTAAAAAAATATTTAGGTGGCGACTCTGTATCTGGCAAAGCAGTCCATGTTTGGCACTACTTTTTTCAAAAATCTGTTTTTCTTCAAAAACTATTTGCCGGATTTGGACTCTTTGGTTCAGATTTAGAACCGTGACAATTTGAGTCCGAACTGTAGTAGACCCGCAGAAACGAATAGCACGGGACTTAACCCTCCCGGGGCGTTCGGGGACGTCTACATGTGTATGCCACTTGGGAAAGGGAAGATGACATGGCTAGGCGATATCCCGATTTGTTCCCGCTGAATCCTGTTTTCTTCCAGAATGAAGGTAACTCGAGTTTAGAGGACTAAACTCCTTATAAGGAGGGGAGACTGTAACAACCCCATACTGTTTACCGAAATTTACTGAATTACGTACTGATTACTGCTAAACAGGACTGTTGATGATTGATAATTGAATTAAACGAAGTACTGAACGGACTGATTGAAAATTTAAACCGAATTGACTGAGCATGTTTATTGAATTGCATTTTTTTATCTTTTCGATTATTGATTATATGTTCGTGTTTTATGTTTAAATTGCAAATTGAAGGCCTTATCGGCGGCCGAACTGAAAATTGTTTAGTGTTTCATGATTAGTGGAAATTATGTGTTTTTATGGTATATTTATTTAAAATGTGATTAGGTATGATTAAATTAGATTAAAAAATGAGTTAATTGCAACCTTGGACTTATTTACTAAACTAACCCTTAGTGGGCCACTACTCTAGACCTATGGAGACTTGTTTACACTTGCATACAACATTTGCTCAGCCATTCTTTTTGCCCATAACCGACCAAGGATTAGAGAGAGTGAGAGCTAAGGGAGAATTGAGTTCATTCTTGTGATTTGGCTTGAAACCCTGAAGAATTGCTTGAGAATGGAAGTGTAGATTGCTCATTTAGCTCCCACACCTTGATTACATGACTTAGGTATGAATTACAACCACTCATTGTTGCATTTAAGGTTGGTTCTTGCTAGATTCATGGCAAATTATAGAGTTAAGACATAAATTGGTTCAATAGTGTTGTATTAGAGCTCATCTCATGCATGCATGTTCATATTGTCAAGTTTGAAGGTTTGATTTCATGGAAATCTCACATGCATGTTTAAATTTATGTATAAGTCCATGTTTTCATCTTGTTTTGAAGAAATGAGCTCATTTGAGAAAGCTTTGAAGCTTTAATTTGGTTTAGAACCCATGCATGCCATGTTTGAAGATTGTTCTTAAAAATGGGTTTGTAAAATGGTTTCAATTGACTCACTATTGGGCTTTGAATTCACAAATTGAGCTTTGAAACTTATTGTACATTGAATTAGATGTGTTTTCCAGAATTTAGGCCCAAGAGGTCGAGTTTTGAGTGAAAGAATGCTTGGTTTGAGCTTAGGAGACAAATCTGGAAATTCCAGAATTTGGATTCTTCGCTCGAGCGAAGGATTCTTCGCTCGAGCGACCAACTTTTGTTCGAAGCTACGCTCGAGCGTAGAATTGGTGGCTCGAGCGTGAAATTGCAACATCCAGTACTTTTACTGTTTCATCAGACCGCTCGAGCGAAGGATTTCTCGCTCGAGCGAAGCCTTTGATTTTGGAAGCTCGCTCGAGCGAAGGAAGGCTCGCTCGAGCGAGGCTCCTATTTTCAGCAAATTTTGCAAAATGTTTTCTAAGTGTATTTTGCATCCTCATCCCATTCTAGGCATTCTTAGACCTAGTTTAAGGCATCTTAATGAGGATATAGATGTAGAACACACCCAAGCAAATTAGGGATTAAGTTATGATATTTCCCAACTGTGTAGCTTAGTGTGTGTTCAACCTGTGAACTGTGTAGGGTTGGCGACTAGGGAGACACGCTCTAGCATACTGTAGCCCAAACTCTGTGAGTAACAATTGTGTAAAGATATGTTCAAAATGATTATCTTTCGAATACTGAACTGAACTGTTTACTGCACTGTTTACTAAACTGGTACTATTTACTGAATGAATGGATGTCCTTTATTTCTGAACTGTACTGTGGCATCCTTAGCACATACTGTTTACTGTTACTGTTACAGAGATCTCTGTCGGTTCCCTCGTGGAACCACTACTGTTTACTGACTGATGGCCATCATTACTGTTCGGTCTTTAAGACCTACTGTTTACTGCTATGCTAATGGATGTACCACATATGACTGAATAACTATTCCGACTGAAAGACTGAAATATTGTTTAATGAACTGTTTTCATTACTGTAAGTGCACTTCATTCTTAACCTCTTTACGCATTATGTTATTCACTGTTTATATATATATGTAGGTGCTCAGCCACCAGATCAGAGCTAGGAGCGTGGGTTACACTCCAGTTTTGTCAAGCCAGCCTATGTGCCTCACTGTGAGGTTCCGAGTTGCCATGTTATGGCTTTGGGGTGTTATGTTTTTCCCCCGTCTGTCTCCGTACTGTTTTGGATTACTGCATAGACTGTCAACTACTAACTGTACTGTTATCAAGGGATTAGGTCCCTGTACTGGGTGACTGTAAATTTTGTATAGACTGTACTGTTCTAAACGTGTGAATGCATGAAAAATCTTTTTGGCATACAGACTGGCACAGCTCAATGGACATTATTTATTTACTGTATTGGCTTCCGCCAAGCCCTATACTCTGTTTTACTGTCTTACTGTTAAGCAAGCCTTCGGTAATCTCGGATTACTGGCCGGTTACGGTACTAAACCCATAGGGCCGGGTTTGGGTCGTGACAGTTATGTAATGTGTAGGGTCGAGCTCCAGGGTGAATCCACCGGCAGATCACTGTGAGTAATATCTTAATAAAGATATCTGAAATATGCTATTTGTCCAATTGCTTATCTTCCTATAAGTCTGTTAATTTGAATTGTGGGCAAATGTTTGCTATGCCTAATGAATGATTGGGCTAAAGGCCAATTTGACATGAATGGAAGAATGATTGGGCCGAAGGCCAGTTTGACATGAATGAATGATTGGGCCAAAGGCCAGTTTGACATGAATGGAAGAATGATTGGGCCAAAGGCCAGTTTGACATAAATGGAAGAATGATTGGCCGAAGGCCAGTTTGACACGAATGAATGATTGGGCCAAAGGCTAGTTTGACATGAATGAAAGAATGATTGGGCCGAAGGCCAGTTTGACATGAATGAATGAATGTGCCAAAGGCCAGTTTGACAAGAATGAAAGAATGATTGGGCCAAAGGCCAGTTTGACATGAATGAAAGAATGATGGGGCCAGAGGCCAGTCTGATGTGTTTGGACCCGTAGTTACCTGATACATATATATATATATATATACTAAATAGAAATATGAATTGGGCCCAAGGCCGTTTGGTGCATGTCGTTCTAAATACTGTTCACGTATCTTCTTTATTTGATATTATTTACTGGGCTTTCGCTCACGCTTATTCATGTGTCTGTAGGTGAGCCAAGAGAGGTCCAAACCCAGCCTTAGTGAAGTTTGTAAGAGACAGTCAAGGTTTTGGAAGGGTCAGCCCATACGTCTCACGCACGAGACTTGTTATCACCCTTTTGCTAATTTATTATATTTTGTCATATTGGCGAGAACTTCGAATTACAGTTGTATATAGTTTTGATTGGCTGACTTAGACTTGAATGATCCTGTATGTACAGAACCTTGTGTTATTACATATTTTGATGCGAGTTATTAACATGTATATGTATGGATTGTTATGATGTGCCATGTAAGCACAGCTTTATGGACAAAATTTTAAATTTTGCTTCCGTTTGGCCCTTTTACTCTGATGAGTTATGTCTGGTTTGGTTTGAGGCCGTAGGTAATCTCAGGATTACTGGCCGGTTACGTCCTTAACCCATGGGGCGGGTTCGGGTCATGACATGAGTAATTAAACAATTCAATGAAATCTAATAAATCAATTAATAACGTAAATTAATTAAAAGGATAGGGGAGAGGAAAAAAAGATGTGTAATTTGTAGCATTGGAAATTTATTGTGTCTAAGTAGATTATAATATACAATTGCAAAATTATATTAGAATTAGTATATTATATACTATAGGGAATTTTTTGGCAAACACGCTTAAAGATGTGAATCATATGCACTCTTATTATATTAATTTTTTGATATATGTTTCGTATTTTTGTCACAAATGTTATGTCATTTTTTATTGAGTTATGACAATTTATGATTAAAAAATTAAATTCGTATTTTGTAGTAAAGTTATAGATTTTTTTATTGAAACATTTTTTAGACCATAAAATGCATAACATTATTACAAAAATACATAACATTGTTATAAAAATGTGTAATATTTTCACAAAAATACATAACATTGCTATAAAAAAAAATTATGAATTACAAATTATCGTAACTCCTTAAAAAAATTATATAATATTTATACAAAAATACATAACATGTACAAAACAAATTACATAATAAAGAAATTTTCTTATAATATACAATTGTGCTTCTCAATCCATTCACAGAAAACAAACCAAACCATTATACTTGTTGAACCCACTAACACACTGTACAAATAAAATACAAAACATATATATGTATAGAGAGAGAGAGAGAGAGAGAGAGAGAGAGAGAGAGAGAGAGAGAGAGAGAGATACATATACCAGTTTGTTGACAATAATGGTCTGTAAATCTGGCAGAAGGACGGTGAAGCAAAGACAAGAAACACTGTTCAATTTGTTTAAGAGAAGACAAAAAAGTTATTAAAAAAAAAAAAAAAAACCCTAACTTTTCTACTCCATATAAAGTAGAGACCTTTTGCTTGAGGGAGGTAGAGAAGACGACGCAACTAGGTTTATTGTTTTGTTATAATAGAATAAGAATTAATAATAAAACCCTTACATAAAAAATAAAAAAAAAGGAGATAAAACGGTGCCGTTTCAATTCACAGCAGGCATGGCAGGAAGCGATCCACTGTAAGGACCCCGCGTCCAAAATTATCAACCCAATATTTAAGAAGGGAAATGTTTGAAATCTTCAAAAAATAATAATAATAATAATAATAATAATATAATAATAATAATAATAATAATTTGATCTACAATTATATAATATGATAGGCATTAACTTTTAATTGTCACATATAATACACAATTCTCTTGCCACATTATTATAGATGAATTTATAAATTTAAAAAAAATTATATTCATATATAAAATTTATACAAAAAATTTTACATGAATGATGTGACAATATCATTACATCTTTAATGATATTTTGTTTTGAAATGAAATATCCACAATGAACTGTATCATTATATATATATTTTTTATTTTGTATCATTACCCATTTTAAAGTAATAAGTCTCTACAATTTCTCATTTAGGGTCCATTTGTTTTTAGATGTAGAATAAATGGAATTGTTAGAGCATCCGCATCAGCCTCAATAAATTTTGAGTCAAATTATAACTCAAAATTCACTTTTACTATTTTAGCTAGTCACCTTTTTAATACTCACTGCATCAAACTCTCTACTCTAACTCAATCTTATTAAAATATTAATTTCTTATTGTATTTGTTATTATTTTATTTTATTTTATTAAATTGATGAGGTGCCATCTAAACAATTCTTAAAAAATACAAAAAATACAAAAAATAAAAAATACAAAAATTGCCATTGACTGGTTGACCGGCCGATTGACTAGTTAAACTAATTTTTGGCATTTTTTCTTCTTCTTCTACAAGCACTCACGGGACATTCGGTGGAATATCCAGGAGGACATCCGGGTGGATGACCGGTTTAAAGGTTTTGGCCCAGTTTTGTCCAGAAAATATAATAAAAAAACATGTAGCAAATGAACAGTGCCTTAACAAAATTGTTGAGGTACTGTAGCAAATTTAACAAAAAGTTAATTTAGAAAAAAATTGTTGAGACTGATGGAGGGAGAATTTGATGATTTATTAGCTATATTTTAGCTTTTTGTTATTTTGATGATCCTGATGCGGATGCTCTTAGTGAGAAGATGTTGGTGAGGAGATTAAGCAAAATTGTGTTTGTTTGATGATAGTTGTTAGTGTGAAGATTGTTAACTTATTTATAAAATAAATTACAAATACACCTCATGAGGTTTGATTAAATACGAATCACCCTCTGGTTCTAGAAATTATATTTTACCCCCTAAGGTTTCTAATTTCATAACAAATCACCTTTTTATTAATAAATCATTAAGTCAATTAATAGTTTTTAATGATGCTAGAAATATGTTTCAATTAATAATTTAGGTAATTTTATTATTGTATATGAATTTCATTTTTTTATTTAATTTTGTTAAAAAATTCTGACAAGAGAGTATTTGTAATTTCTCAAATCACAGGAGGTAATCTGTATTTTAAGCAAATCTCAGAAAGTGTATTTGTAATTTATCCTTATTTTTATATAAAATAATGAGAGACCAAAAAAAAAAAAAAAAGTAGCCATGATTTTTCAAAGCAACCCATGGTTTTAAACTTCAATTTGCACTTGGGTAGAACGTCCAAATGTCGTTCTGAATAACCGGTTCCACTCTAATTTCAACGGACTAATTTTGAATACCGTTTTCTCTGTGTGATTATTTAGTCTACTCTTCAAATGACTTTCATAGTCTGAACGGACTCCGAATCCAGACCTCTATTTTGCAAACAAACATAATATATTGGTGCTCTTCACCTTACTAACAATCCAATCCAACCCTTGATTTTGGAAACAAACGGATCCTTAAGAAATTATTGCAAAGGAACTTTTGTATTTGTGCGTAAGAGAAGTTACCAAACGTTAAGATGCCTTGTTATCCAGAAGATTCTTGCTGTAGACGGCCAAAGGAGAATTATTTAACGTAACTTATGACTAATGAGAGTGAGGTAATCACGTCACAAAATGTAACTTAGGTCTCGTTTAGGAACTCTCTCTTTTAGTTAAAAAGTCAAAAAGTTATTAAATTAGTCAAAAAGTTAACAATTCATACCAAAAAGTCAAAGATTTTCTTTTCTCTCTACTTTTTGCACATCTTTTCGTAAAAAGCCAAAAAGTCATCCCAAACATACTAGTTTTTTTTAGCTCATATTTTAGTCAAATAGCCAAAAAGTTACTAAATTAGCCTGTTCCCAAACGGGGCCTTATGACTAATGAAAGTGAGGTAATCACGTCACAAATTTATCTTAATTATTAATATGTATAAGTTTTATACAGATGTCACAAATTTATCTTAACCTTTCTTTGAGATATGAGTTAACTTTTTAACTTTTTAGTTTTTTAACTATTTTAATTTGAGACTAAAAAGTTTTATTTTGGATGAGTTTTTTAACTTTTTTAATTTTTATGAGAGAAAAAAATGAAATAATTATGATTTAAATATGACATTTTATCTTATTAATTTTTTAATCTATTTTATCTTTTTGTAACTATTTTAACCCAAACCATGACAAACACAGCCTAAGTCATTGATATATCAAGTATACCCTCTTACTAATAAAAAAAACTATGTATAAAATTAAAATTAAAAAATATCTACTTCCAAAAATATCTTGAAAAAAATAAATGTTCTTACAATATTTTTATATTAAAAAAAATTTAGAAATAATTAATATTTTGGCAGACACTTTCATCGTAAAATGATAAGTCTAAAAAAAAAAATATATCATTTTTTAGTAATAAATATTATTTCAGTAGACATTTTTGTTTTAAAATAATAAATTTAAATACGTATACTTCTTAGTTGATATATTATAACTCTTGAAAATAAAATATAATACAAAATATAAATACTTCTTTGGTGATATATTATAACTCTTGAAAATAAAATATACAATACAAATTCAAATTTAAATTGGATGGGGTATAAATTAAATTCATAATAAAGTTGGTGTTTTTTTCGTTTTATTTAAAGATAGTTATTAAAAAATAGGATTAATTACACCAAAATCATCTCAACTATTGGTCCGTATATATTGATTCCCTCAACTATAATAATATATCATTTTTAACTCCTTTCAGACCACCTTTAAAAGGGATGTATTTTTATTATTTTCATAGTTAAAAGTAGAAATATTCATCAAACCGATTCAACCAATGAACCCAACTGATCCGACTGACTTGATCAAAGAACAGATGGTTTCGTTCTATGTTTCGGTCGGCAGCAGTTTGGGAATCGATTATTTCTCAATTAGACGGTCAATGATCGAGTCTGAAGTTCAAGAACCGTACAAAACCAATCCAACCGCTTATTTTATTATAAATAAATTTATTATTAACTTTACACACTTCACCACATTATACAGCAACATACACCTACCATAATTATTTTATATCTTTCGCATTGATCGAAAATTTTGGTCACACTGACCCAAAAATATTATCATATCTCTCATTTATTACTTCATTTGTATCTCTCTCTTTCTCAGCAAATCACATACAGATTTCAAAAATAATGGTGATACATACCACTAAAAAGAGAGCAAATAAAAAAATAAAAATAAATAAAGAACAAAACATCAAATCAATTGGAGCTATAATATATTTAGAACTATTAAAAACTCATTGTTTTAGAGCTCTTAAACAATTTTCTTTTGAAAAATCAAAAATCACAAGTCTATTCCATTTTGTCTTTCATCAAGACACATCTCTGTCATTTATTGTTTCATTTGTATCTCTCCTTCATTTTTATTTTGATTCCAAAGGTCACAAACATGTCCCATTTTATTTTCTCCACTATTTTTTGCTCTCATATTTGGATTTGTGTTTCTAAGTTGTGTTTGAATCATTTTTTTTTTTTTGGATCTATGTATGTGAGTGAGGTTTCTATGGCTTAACAATCCTTGACCATTATTGTTCGATTTTGACCAAAATCCGAACGCCAACCGAATAGAAGAAATGGACAATTTGGAACAATGCATTGGTTGACATTAGTTGACAGAATCTCCAACTCAAAAGACTCAATTTGAGTAATGACACCACTAAACTCAAACTAGTCGACCCATGAACACTCCTAGTTAAAGGAAACAAAATTTACGATTTTATAAATGAATAAATGAGTAAGTGATATTTACTAATAGTTAAAAAGTCTTATTAATTAACCCTAAAAATTAAGTGATATATAGCCATCCTAGTTTTTCTTACCATTGGTGACAGACTGATTTTGTCTCCAAACATCAAATTTTCGTTACTAAAGTAATCTGCGACGAAAAAAATTTGTCACCACATTCGTGGCCTATACGTCGTCGCTGAAAGTACTTGGTGACGAAAAACAGTTTCGTTGCCTATTTTTCATTTTTGGCGACAAAATATTGAATTTTTCGTCCTCTAAAACATCAATTTCGTCACCAAAACTAAATAATATTTTATTTTAATTGTTTTTGGCGACGAAATATTTCGTCACCAAATATATTTTACTGACGAAAGTTTTCCTCACCAATGATATGGATTAAGGTGACAAAAAAATTCGTCACTAAAATGAGCAAAAAAGAAAATTATTCAATGACAAAAAACATTTTGTCACCAAATATTTCAATTTAGCGACGAAATATTCAGCAAATGTGACGAAATTATTTATTTCGTACTATATCATTAGTGACAAAATTATTCGTCATGTTTTTTGAAAACTAATAGCGACATTTTTTTATTTCGTCACTAATAAAAATTAAAAAATTTGAAAATGGAGGTACTATTTTCTTCTGAAATTTTTTCTTTTCAGTAACAATTTCCTGCGCATTTCAATAACCTATTCAATAAAATATCTATTACAAATCAATACGAAAATCTATTCATTTTCATAAACATCATAATCGAATTCCAGCACTATCCAAAAAAATACAATATGAACTGCATGCGGATTATAAACATATCTCCTAATATCTACAAAAAAGGTCTACTAATATCCACAAAAATATAATATTAACCGCATGCGGATTACCAAACACATCTCCTAATATCCAACAAAAAACATGTCTACTAATATCGACAAAAATGAAATATCAAGGGCGGATTACCAAACTTGCCCTGCAATACCAACAAAAATATAAAATTTACAACGCAACCAAAATACATGTAAGGTAATATGAACAAAAACACAAAATGAGCTACCATCTGCCCTCCAAATTACCAAATATGTCCATATCAAATCTTGAATCTGCAAAAAAATGAAACACAAAAAAAAAAAAAAATGCAAGTTAGACAATTATTATCTTATCCATAAAATATACAATTTAACATGCATTTTTCGAATTAATTTTCAAATCGGGAGTCCGGTGCAAGTTCCGTTAGTTTCCACACAACTTACATTGGTTCCTCCCAATGTGTTTGAGGTGTTTCCCGGGCCGTCCAGTAGCTGTTACACGATTTTGGCCCCCGAAGGTCTATTTTCAAACTTAAGTGTGAAAAAGTGTAATTTTGGACTTAGTTTTCAAACCGGGAGTCCCGTGCTAGTTCCGTTAGTTTCCACAACTCACATTGGTCCCTCCCGAGGTGTTTGACGTGTTCCATGGGCCGTCTTGTGGTTGTTGCACGATTTTGGCCTCCGATGCCTTATTTTCAACCTTAAATGTGAAAAAGTGCAATTTTCGACTTAGTTTTCAAACCGGGAGTCCCGTGCTAGTTCCGTAAGTTTTCACAACTCACATTGGTCCCTCCCGACGTCTTTGATGTGTTCCCCGGGCCGTCTCGTGGCTGTTGCATGATTTTGGCCTCCGATGGCCTATTTTCAAGCTTTAGTGTGAAAAAGTGCATTTTTCGACTTAGTTTTCAAACTGGGAGTCCCGTGTTAGTTCCGTAAGTTTTCAAAACTCACATTGGTCCCTCTCAAGGTGTTTGAGGTGTTCCCCAGGCCGTCTCGTGACTGTTGCACAATTTTGGCCTCCGGTGGCCTATTTTGAAGCTTAAGTGTGAAAAAGTGCATTTTTGGACTTAGTTTTCAAACCGGGAGCCCCGTGCTACTTCCGTAAGTTTTCAAAACTCACATTGGTCCCTCCCGATGTCTTTGACGTGTTTCCCGGGCCGTCTCATGGCTGTTGCACGATTTTGGCCTCCGATGGCCTATTTTGAAGCTTAAGTGTGAAAAAGTGTATTTTTCGACTTAGTTTTCAAACCGGGAGCCCCATGCTACTTCCGTAAGTTTTCAAAACTCACATTGGTCCCTCCCGATGTCTTTGACGTGTTCCCCGGGCCATCTCATGGCTGTTGCACGATTTTGGCCTCCGGTGGCCTATTTTGAAGCTTAAGTGTGAAAAAATGCATTTTTCGACTTAGTTTTCAAACTGGGAGTCCCGTGCTAGTTCCGTAAGTTTCCACAACTCACATTGGTCCCTCCCGAGGTGTTTGACGTGTTCCTCGGGCCGTCTCGTGGCTGTTGCACAATTTTGACCTCCGATGGCCTACTTTTCAAGCTCAAGTATGAAAAAGTGCATTTTTCGACTTAGTTTTCAAACTGGGAGTCCCGTTGTCACGACCCAAACCCGCCCCTATGGGTTTAGCACCGTAACCGGCCAGTAATCCGAGATTACCGAAGGCCTACAGAACAGTAATACAGTAAAACAGAGTACAGGGGCATAGCGGAAGCCAGAACAGTAAATAAACAATGTCCAATGAGCTGTGACAGTCTGTATGCAAAAAGATTTTTCATACCTTTATACTTTCAGTACAGAATAGTATGCACAAAATATACAATCAGTCAAAACTGGGACTTAATCCCTATTAAACAGTACAGTACGGTGCTATCAGTCTATACAGTAAACAAAATAGTTACAGAGACAAACGGGAAATAAAACACCCCTAAGCCCCTAAGCCATAGCTTGATAGGCTCGGAACCTCGCAGTGAGGCACAGTGGTTGGCTTGACAAAATTAAAGCTTGCCTGACGCTCCTAGCTGCGGTCTGGTGCCTGTACACCTACATATATATATATATGGGCAGTGAGCTAAAGCCCAGTGAATAACACGATGCGTAAAGGGGGTTAAGAATAAATGTCCTTTCAGTATTGAAAACAGTCATTTCAGTCAGTTTATCAGTCATTCAGTTTGTGGCTCATATTTCAGGTCATAACAGTCATTCAGTTAAAGCAGTGATATGTGGTACATCCATTGGCATAACAGTACAGTAAACAGTAGGTCTTAAAAGACCGGGTCTTAACAGACCAAACAGTAAATGATGGCCGTCAGTAGCAGTACAGTAACAGTAACAGTAACAGTAACAGTAACAGTACTATTTCAGAGAACAGTACAGTACTTGTGGATTTAATAGGTGTCTCGCACAGATTCTAGAGGTGGCTCACATGTAGCACTTAGTTCCGTAAATTCTAGAGGTGGCTCACAGTGTAACACTTAGTTCCGTACAGCTCTTTGTTCCACATCAGAAATACAGAATGGCCATCATAACAGTAAACAGTAGTGGTTCCAAACTTGGGAACCGACAGAGATCTCTCTGTCACAGTAACAGTAAACAGTAGGTGCCAAGGATGCCACAGTACAGTTCAGAATATAAGACATACGTTCATTCGGTACGCAGTATCAGTTCAGTGAACAGTTCAATTCCGTAAACAGTATCAGATCAGTAAACAGTATCAATTCAGTAAACAGTTCAGTTCAGTAAACAGTATCAATTCAGTAAACAGTTCAGTTCAGTAACCAGTTCAATTCAGTAAGCAGTTTCGTAAACAGTTCAATAAGGTAAACAATTCAATAAAGTAAACAGTTCAGAAGATAATCATTTTTGAACATATCTTTACACAGTTGTTACTCACAGAATTCTGGGCTACAGTAAGCTAGAGCGTCCCCTCGGTAAGCCAACCCTACACAGTATACAGGTTGAACACACACTGAGCTATACAGTTAGGGAAGATCAATAACTTAATCCCTAATTTGCCTCGGTGTGTTCTACATCTATATCCTCATTAAGATGCCTTAAAGTAGGCCTAAGAATGCCTAGAATGGGATGAGGATGCAAAAATACACTTAGAAAACATTTTGCAAAGTTTGCTGAAAATAGGAGCCTCGCTCGAGCGAGCCTTCCTTCGCTCGAGCGAGCTTCCAAAATCAAAGGCTTCGCTCGAGCGAGAAATCCTTCGCTCGAGCGGTCTGTCGAAACAGTAAAAATACTGGATGCTGTGATTTTATGCGCGATGGTCGCTCGATGCTCGCTCGAGCGGAGCCCTGGACAAAGGTGCTCGCTCGAGCGAGGAAGCCAAATCTGGAATTTCCAGATTTGCCTCCCAAGCTCAAACCAAGCATTCTATCACTCCAAACTCGACCTCTTGGGCCCAAATTCTGGAAAACATATCTAGATTCAATGTATAACAATTTTCAAAGCTCAATTTATGAATTCAAGCCCCAAAGGTGAGTCAATTAAAACCATATTCAAACCCATTTTCAAGAATATGAAGAACATGCAAACATGCATGAAATTAAACCATTTCAAAGCTCCAATTTGATGTTCTAGTGAGCCATTTATACCAAAAACAAGTTGAAATCATGGACTTAAGCTTAGACATGAGCATGCATGTGACAATTTGCCAAGAAATCAACTCCAAATTCATCAACACACACATGCATGCATGAATTTCAACATGATCCAACATGTATGAATTAAAACCATGACTTAGCTCTACAATTAAGCATGAAACATGCAAGAATCAACATAAATACACAATCAAGGAGATGGATTCCTACCTTAAGTCTTGTATTCAAGGTTAAGGAGCTCAAAAATGCAATCACTCCTCCAACTCTCCAAGTCTATGAGCAATGCCCTCAAGAACAAGTTGAATTCACTCCAAATCTCTCACTCTCTCTCTAAAATCGGTGGGCTCAAAGAAATGGCTGAAGAATTTGTTTTGTTTGAGTGTATAAGGCTCAAGGATGTAATAATAAAGGGGCCCACTCACAATGGCATTATGGTAATTAATGCAATTCATGTAATTTAGCTTATTTTAATCCGATTTAATCGTACCAAATCTCATTTTCAATAAATATACCATAAAATCACATAAATTCTAACGATCCTAAATCATCGATCAATTTTTGATTCGGCCGCCGATAAGGCCTTCAATTTACAGTTTAAACATAAAAACTGTATAGATAATCAACTAATCGAACAGATAAACATGCAATACAATAGATATGCTTAGTCAATTCAGTTCCAATTTTCAATCAGTCTGTTCAGTACTTCAGTTAGTTCAATTATCAGTCAAGTTCAGCCTCAGTAAACAGTAATCAGTAGGTAATCAGTAAACAGTGACGAGGGTTGTTACACCCGTGCTAGTTCCGAAAGTTTCCACAGCTCACATTGATCCCT
The DNA here is from genome assembly GCA_030407325.1 of Camellia japonica. Lineage (NCBI taxonomy): Eukaryota > Viridiplantae > Streptophyta > Magnoliopsida > Ericales > Theaceae > Camellia > Camellia japonica. The sequence goes on from JAPPVO010000003.1 coordinate 77,993,749, forward strand.
CCTGAGGTATTTGAGGTGTTCCCCGCGCCGTCTCGTGGCTGTTGCACGATTTTGGCCTCCGGTGGCCTATTTTGAAGATTAAGTGTGAAAAAGTGAAATTTTGGACTTAGTTTTCAAACCGGGAGTCCTGTGCTAGTTCCGTAAGTTTCCACAACTCACATTGGTCCCTCCCGAGGTGTTTGAGGTGTTCCTCAGGCCATCTCATGGCTATTGTACGATTTTGGCCTTCGATGGCCTATTTTCAAGCTTAAGTGTGAAAAAGTGCATTTTTCGACTTAGTTTTCAAACTGGGAGTCCCGTGCTAGTTCCGTAAGTTTTCACAACTCACATTGGTCCCTCCCGACGTGTTTGACATGTTCCCTGGACCGTCTCGTGGCTGTTGCACGATTTTGGCCTCCGGTGGCCTATTTTGAAGTTTAAGTGTGAAAAAGTGCATTTTTCGACTTAGTTTTCAAACCGGGAGTCCCGTGCTAGTTCCGTAAGTTTTCACAACTCATATTGGTCCTTCCCGAGGTGTTTGACGTGTTCCTTGGGCTGTTTCGTGGCTGTTGCACGATTTTTCACCTCCGATGGCCTATTTTTAAGCTTAAGTGTGAAAAAGTGCAATTTTGGACTTAGTTTTCAAACCGGGAGTCTAGTGCTAGTTCCGTAAATTTTCACAACTCACATTGGTTCCTCCCGACGTGTTTGACGTGATCCCCGGGCTGTCTTCTAGCTGTTGTACGATTTTGGCCTTCGATGGCCTATTTTGAAGCTTAAGTGTGAAAAAGTGCATTTTTCGAAGTGCATTTTCCGACTTAGTTTTCAAACCGGGAGTCCCATGATAGTTCCATTTTTCGACTTAGTTTTCAAACCGGGAGTCCCGTGCTAGTTCCATAAGTTTCTACAACTCACATTGGTCACTCCCGACGTGTTTGACGTGTTCCCCGGGCTGTCTCGTGGCTGTTGCACGATTTTGGCATCCGGTGGCCTATTTTGAAGCTTAAGTGTGAAAAAGTGCAATTTTGGACTTAGTTTTCAAACCGGGAGTCCTGTGCTACTTCCGTAAGTTTCCATAACTCACATTGGTCCCTCCCGACGTCTTTGACGTATTCCCCGGGCCGTCTCGTGGCTGTTGCACGATTTTGGCCTCCGAAGGCCTATTTTCATGCTTAAGTGTGAAAAAGTACATTTTTCGATTTAGTTTTCAAACCGGGAGTCCCGTGCTAGTTCTGTAAGTTTCCACAACTCACATTGGTCCCTCCCGACGTGTTTGACGTGTTCCCTAGGCCATCTCGTGGCTGTTGCACGATTTTGGCCTCCGGTGGCCTATTTTGAAGTTTAAGTGTGAAAAAGTACATTTTTCTACTTAGTTTTCAAACCGGGAGTCCCGTGCTAGTTTTGTAAGTTTTCACAACTCACATTGGTCGCCCCCGAGGTGTTTCACGTGTTCCCCGGGCCGTCTCGTGGCTGTTGCACGATTTTGGCCTCCGGTGGCCTATTTTGAAGCTTAAGTGTGAAAAAGTACAATTTTGGGCTTAGTTTTCAAAACGGGAGTCCCGTGCTAGTTCCGTAAGCTTCCACAACTCACATTGGCTCCTCCCGACGTGTTTGACGTGCTCCCCAGGCCGTTTCGTGGCTGTTGCACGATTTTGGCCTTCGGTGGCCTATTTTGAAGATTAAGTGTGAAAAAGTGCAATTTTGGACTTAGTTTTCAAGCCGGGAGTCCCGTGCTAGTTCCGTAAGTTTCCACAACTCACATTGGTCCCTCCCGAGGTGTTTGAGGTGTTCCCCAGGCCGTCTCATAGCTATTGCACGATTTTGGCCTCCGATGGCTTATTTTCAAGCTTAAGTGTGAAAAAGTGCATTTTTCGACTTAGTTTTCAAACCGGGAGTTCCGTGCTAGTTCCGTAAGTTTCCATAGCTCACATTGGTCCCTCTTGAGGTGTTCCCCGGGCCATCTCGTGGCTGTTGCATGATTTTGGCCTCCGGTGGCCTATTTTGAAGCTTAAGTGTGAAAAAGTGCAATTTTCGACTTAGTTTTCAAACCGGGAGTCCCGTGCTAGTTCCGTAAGTTTTCACAACTCACATTGGTCCCTCCCGACATCTTTGACGTGTTCCCTAGGCCGTCTCGTGGCTGTTGCACGATTTTGGCCTCCGATGGCCTATTTTCAAGCTTAAGTGTGAAAAAGTACATTTTTCGACTTAGTTTTCAAACCGGAAGTCCCGTGCTAGTTCCATTTTTCGACTTAGTTTTCAAACCGGGAGTCCCGTGCTACTTTTGTAAGTTTTCACAACTCACATTGGTCCCTCTCGACCTGTTTGACGTGTTCCTCTGGCCGTCTCGTGGCTGTTGCACGATTTTGGCCTCCGGTGGCCTATTTTCAAGCTTGAGTGTGAAAAAGTGCAATTTTCGACTTAGTTTTCAAACCGGGAGTCCCGTGCTAGTTCCGTAAGTTTTCACAAATCACATTGGTCCCTCCCGACGTCTTTGACGTGTTCCCCGGGCCGTCTGGTGGCTGTTGCGCGATTTTGGCCTCCGATGGCATATTTTCAAGCTAAAGTGTGAAAAAGTGCATTTTTCGACTTAGTTTTCAAACCGGGAGTCCCGTGCTAGTTCCGTAAGTTTCCACAACTTACATTGGTTCCTCCCGAGGTGTTTGAGGTATTCCCCGGGCCGTCTCGTGGCTATTGCACAATTTTGGCCTCCGATGGCCTATTTTGAAGCTTAAGTGTGAAAAAGAGCATTTTCGGACTTAGTTTTCAAACTAAGAGTTCTGTGCTAGTTCCGTAAGTTTCCACAGCTTACTTTGGTCCCTGCCGAGGTGTTTGAGGTGTTACCTGGGCCGTCTCGTGACTATTACACGATTTAGCTCTCCGACGGCCTATTTTCAAGCTTAAGTGTTGGAAAAGTTCATTTTTTTACCTAGTTTCATGCCTACGTGTTGAAATGGTGCAAATTTCAAATTAGTTTTGAAATTGGGAGCCACGCGCTTCTTTCCTAGGTTTGCACAACTTATGTTGCTTCGTCTCAAGGTGTTTGTGATGTTTCTCGGATCTTTACATGCATATTTCACTATTTTCCCGTGACCTTTCGCCCCTAAATGACAAAGTTTTTTTTATTCTACCCTAGTTGATTAAGAAATTTCTACTAAATTAACATAGAAACATAATATACTAACAAAGCCTACTAATCCAATAAAATAAATTAGTAGAACGCACCGAGCTGTATACCTTGACCGGGATTGATTTTGATCCACATCGATGTTTTGTCTTCATTTGCATCATATTATTTCATCATGTGTTGGTGATGTATGACCTATCACCGCTGTTAAGATCATTGGTAGATAAAAAAGACAAAAAGGGCAGTTGGAATAAATGTAGCAGGTTTTGGCAGCTCGTATGGTTGGTCAAAGAGATGGAGGTTCAATGGTTAGTGGGTGTTGGTGTAGGTGTTGGTTTATGTAATGTTGGGTGTGTGCAATCAGCCACAGCTGCCACTGTAGAGCTTGGGCAGGGAATGGATAGTGGCATTCAAGTTGCTACAATGAACATGTAGGCAAGATGATAGGGATTATGGGAATGGTGATTGTTTCAGGTTCTTTGAGTGTAGTTCTGACATAGGATAGCCTTGAGAAACTTGGCTTGATGCTGCCTACAATAGGAATTGTGGTGGATTCTTATTTTATTTTTTATTTCCAAAATAGAAAGTTTCTATTGGAAGCTTTGGACATTAATGATTTAAGGAGGTTTGGTGTTAATTCAATGACCAAAGGGTAGGGCAATAGGTTAGGGTTTGTTTTGGCTTGATTCAGCAGTGTTTGGAGTTAAAAAAGAGACTACTCTTGGGTTGTTAATAGTAACCTCAGAATAGTGTCTTAGAAACTGTAGGGATTGTACCCAGGCTTCCCTAGGAATTGCCCTCCAAGGTAAGACTACACAAAGCATCACACAGCTACAAAAACCTCTCACAATTTCTCAAAATGTTCTCTCTCTAATGAATTACATTTTTATATATGTATTTTTAGGCTATTGGCTTTAATTCTACTAAGCCCGATTCCAAATTTAGGACATTGTTCTAATTCTGCTCATTGTAATTCACCCATTGCATAGAGCTAAAATCTCTGAGGTTAAGAAGGCAGCACCTGGTCGGAAGTTGTGAAGCCCCTAATTGTGTCACCACCAATTATTCCAATTCCTTTGTCTCCAAGTGGTTGCAAAATGACTGCCCAGTACATTAAAATTTGTATCAGCAGTCATGAAGAAGACTGAATTAGCATAAATTAGCTGTCATGAAATAAACAATTACAACACAGTAGCTTGATGTTCTTAACTTTCTTCTCCCAATTTATGCAACTGATGTCCTTGATAAATAAGCATTTTAGCAAAAAATAAAAAATTACTCTCTTGATTAGAAACTCTCAAAACAAGATTATTTTTTAATGAGAGCATGGAATAGAACTTGAAAAAATCTACTTCCAACAACGAAACAAGTATTTCAAAAGTGAGAAAAGCAAGTCAACTTCATAAAAAATGAAACATGATTATCTGTGTGTTTGAAGGCAGAAATGGCAGCTTTGACTTCCCAAGATACAGAGATAGGTTGGCCAAGTAACTCACTAAATAGTAGGAATTATGGATGGTCATCTTTTCGAAATTAGCTTTTCATTGGGCATTTTTTTTTTAATCGTAACATACCAAAGTAACTGGAAAATATGACAGAATACCTAGTTCATATCATGTTACTTACGTGACCCAGATTTTAACACACTTTGGTAGAGTGAACCTTGCATAAAGTTATTGGCATCCACAGGCACTGCTTCCTTGTCACTAGCAGGAGATGCAACAGCAAATCCAATTTGAAAGATAAATTCGCCATCATAAACAATAACTAAAGACCTGCATATAGTCATGACTGAAAGAGATTCCCATGCCCTGAGAATAATAGGTAAGAGGATCATTAAAGAGCATTCGAGACAACTAAAGCTTCCATCCGTTAAAAAGAAAATGTTGTGTTGTCCTTATCAGTCAATCTTAATTTATTCATGAGATATCAATTCTGTTTTACGTGCACATCTATATGTTTATCTTCATAGCCTTACTAAAGAAAAATCCATTGTTGCATGACATCACAGAAATTTATGGCCATCAGCCCTAAGAGAAAGGTAATAAATTAAATTGCTATTTGGAAAAGAAAAGATGGTTGTGCTAGTATACCAAACATTAGAATTTCATAGTTTTCTATCCAATGACATAAAATTTCATCATAAATAGCTAGCATTATCATAGTTTTCAAATGCAGTGACGATTGAATTTGGAAACAAATTTCAAAAATGAAATTTAAAATAGAGGAGAAATACAGATGGAGAAATTTATGCTGAAACAAGAACTTCTGATATAACTTCACCTGTGTTCATTCATATGTAAATATTCATTTTTTTATTATGAAAATAAAGTGAGCATAATAAAAGCACATGGATAGAGAATAAGACACTTAAGAATGGTTGCATGAGTTACAGAAGCTGTGTAATATAGTAACTCAAAAACTACAAAATTAGGAAGATGAGATTTTATCCTTTGACACTCCACGCCTTCAGGATTTACCTGAAATCAAAATTTATTTCACTTCCAAATATTTCACTTCTAATGAGATAGATAGTTACATATGAGAACAGCTATTCTTCATATCAATCATTTGAAGGGGTCATTAAATTTTTGTTCTTTATTTTATTGAGAAAATAAAATTGATTTGGATCTTCCCCAATCACCTTATTGACATGAATCAATTCAAAAAAAGGCATGTTTGGACTGTTGTAATGGTGTTCAAGGGGTAAAAGTCCAGAGAGCAGGAACAAGCACGGCTGGAAGCATTGTTCCAACTATTTACGGGTGTACAAGTGGTGAAATCCAAAGAGCAGTCCAATCACCACTCAAGCAAGGTGGGTCGATTTGGGGCTGGGTTGACTTTAGGGTTGGGTGTGAAGGTATATGCGAATCGAAGAAGACAGAGAGACACACACACGCGAGCAGAGAGAGAAAGAGAGAGAGGGCGAAATAGAGGACATACTTACCCGAGACAAAGCGACGGTGGTGCTAACCCTTACGGTGTGCTCATCTAACCCTTGCGTTGTGCTCGTCTAACCCTTGCGGTGATGCTCCAATAACAGAGAGAAGGGCAGAGGCGTGAGAGAGAAGAGACACAGAGGCGTGAGGCGTGAGGCGTGAGAGAAGAGAAAGTGGAAGGTGAGGTCATGTAGGTGAGGTTTGGTGGTCAAATCTGTGTGTGAGAAGAACTGATATATCTAAGGCGCCAATATATTCATTTCCCTCTAAAAACATTTAGCAACTAAATCATTTATTTGGTGATAAAATTATTTCCTCACTAAAAGATAAAATTATTAGCCACGAAAATAGTTTTCTCACTAAATAATATTAAAATATTAAAAATTATTGGTGACGAAAATATATTCGTCATTAATAATTTTATTATTGGTGACCAATTTTTTCCTCACCAAAAGTCTGAAAATTTTGGCACTATCCGAAAAATTAGCCGGAAAATCTTTAGTGACAAAAAAATATAAATAATGACGAAAAATAATTTCGTCACCCAATTTTTTTTATTATGTATGCAGATTGGTGACGAAATTTTATTTTTGTCTCTAAAAATGGTACATTTGGAGACGAAAAGTTATTTTCTTCACTAAAAGGTACGTCTTTCGTGACAAAATTTATTTTCGTCATTAGTTTTCGTCTTCAAAGACACTTTTTGTTATAGTGATTTTCTCATATAAATATTTCATAGTAATTAGTTTCATGCAAACTACCAAGTTGAGAGAGAGAGAGAATCATGGATAGCAAGCAGCACAGTATCCTAATGCTGCCATGGTTAGCTCATGGCCATGTATCACCTTTCCTAGAGTTAGCCAAGAAACTCTCTCAAAGAAACTTCAATATATACTTCTGCTCTACACCAATCAATCTAAAACCCTTAAGAGAAACCCTTCCACTCAACCTCTCATTCTCAATACAACTCATAGATATCCACCTTCCTTCACAAAACCTTCCTTCTCACTACTACACCACCAAAGACCTCCCTCCCCACCTCGTGGCCACCCTCAAAACCTCTTTCGATGACACCAAACCCGCCTTCATCACCATCCTCAAGACCCTCAAACCAAACCTCATTATCTACGATTTCCTACAACCCTAGGTCCCAATTACAGCTCGCAAAGAAAACATCGAGGCTGTTGTTTTCCTGACATGCAGCGCAGTGTGTTCTTCTTTTTCAACTCACTGCTCCGATGATCCAAACAAGGATTACCCTTTTCAGGAACTCAATTTCCCAATAGTTCAACGCCAAAAAATTATTCAGTTTATGTATGACACTTCAAATGGTCTCACAAACAGGGAAAGGTTCTTAGGATGCATCGAAAGGTCTTCGAGCTTTGTGTTGATCAAGACATCAAACATGGTCGAGGCCAAGTATGTTGATCATTTATGTGGTTTAGTAGGGAAAGAGATTGTTCCAGTCGGGCCCCTCGTTCAGAACCCTACAAGAAATGATGATGATGAAGTGATTATAGAGTGGTTGGACAAGAAAGAGGTTAGTTTAGCTGTGTTTGTTTCCTTTGGGAGTGAGTGTTTTCTTTCCAAACAAGAGATTAAAGAGATAGCTCATGGGTTAGAGCTCAGCCAAGTGAGTTTCATGTGGGTTGTTAGGTTTCATGGCATAGTTCTAAATCGCGGTATCAGGTAACGTAACGGTATCGATCGCGGAGTATCGATATCGGTAGTGTACGGGGAGCAAATATTCCGGCAAGCCCGTACTCATTTCTTCCCAGCTCCCTATCTGTCCGATCGACCTGTGAACACAACGGCGGTGAGCTACCCGGCGGTGTGTGGCCGAAAAACCCCTCCGACGGTCAAGTTAGCACACACTCGGAGATGGAGAGAGAAAAGAGAGTTGAATGTTTAAGTGTATCTCACCAAATGATCATCTGTCTCAGCATGGGGGGTGCAGACACGCTTATATATCTTCTGTGCCCCAAATCTACTCCCATTAGTCTCTCGACACGTGGTGTTGCTATCCCATCTGTCAACACAAATCCAGCAATCATCACCTAACCAAACTGTCAGGATATCTTGGCAGAGCCCGGCAGACCGGCGGAATCACCTCGGCCTCACGCGACCGTACTGCGCCGTATGCCGAATGCTCACTAGCCGAGCTCCATACCGACCAAGCTTGGTCGCATTCCGGCAAGCCGAGCTTGAGATAGGTCGAGCCGGTTAGCCGTAGGCCTTCCTGCCGAGCTGAACGAACCATGGAATCTGGGATGGCAGGCAGTCATCTTGGCCGAGCAACTTCCAGTACCCCGGTTTCTACACAAACAAGCCCAAGTAGCTCGGTCCAAGATGGCCCTGTGCCTTCACCAGGCAAAACCTCTTTGGACAAGCCCAAGCTACCGCGGCCCAAGTGTGTTCGGCATTCAACTTGCCCGGCCTTTGCCATGGCCCATTCCAGCTCATAAAATCTCCCTTTCAATTGCCCCATAATTCCGTCCGCACGAGCGTGACCGGGATTACATGATCCAACCGGGGTAGACCCTTCCTCGGTCTGTTGTTCGCTAGACTTCAACCTCACTAATTCCAGTGCTCGGTTCCTCGATTTGCTCGGCCGACGTCTCATCTGGCTTTCCTGTCTCTTCAACTCTGACGCCGCCATTAATAGGGACACGCGTCACTCGTTTATTAGCCTCGAGCAGCCAACCCTCATGTCCTTTCAAATTCAAAAATTTTGGCGGTCTCTCTCTCCCATATATACGTCATTTCTCCCTTCATTTCGTTCTTACTAACTCTCCTTCAGTTCTTGGCGTTCCAGAGCTCCAGAGCCTTCGAAGAGCTTCCTTTTTGCGTCTTGCTGCGTTCGTGCTTGAAGACTCACCTCCAGCCCCATTCTGGTAAGTGCTTGGACCCCTTTATTGCTATTTCATTTGGTATTTCTTGTTTTAAGGCACTAAAACCGTAGATTTTAGGGTATAGCTTCCCAAAACCCTTCCCTGCCCCTTGTTCTCCTTGCTGTTCTTCAGCTTCACTGATGAACACCTGAAGATCTGGAGCGGACCGGGCTCCAGGTCTTCTTTTGATCCCAAAAAATGTTAAGACCGAGCAAATCATAAGTTTGCCAAAACCTTAGTAGAAACCGAGGTAGGCAGAGGACTTGGCCGCTCGACCGGGCTAACATCTGGTCTGCTTGAGCGACCGAGCTCCTTAGTTTGCCTTCGCGACCGAGGTGGTCTAGCACTCTTCCTGACGGAGCTAAAGTCAAGCTCGTTTTGCGCGACTGCGCTTCCACTTACAATTACCCTCCTTTTCCTGCAGAGTCCAAGGGGACCACAGACCAATACCGAGGCTCTCAAAGACCGAGCAGCCATTAAACACCAGTCTGTGCCAAACCACCTCAGCCGAGCTAAACCAGCCGGCTACACATGGGGCGCTACCGCTTCCTTGTCGACACTCCGGCTGCCCTGGCCGCGTTCTGGGAAGAGTACGGTATCCCGGACGACGTTCATTTAGAGCTCGGCGTTGAGGACACAACCCCATGGGGCAGATTAGACCAGTGTCCCTTCACCGTGCTATCCATTATAGAAGGGGGCCTCCGCTTCCCGGTTAACCCGCTGATCTGCGAATTCTTGCGGCGCACCAGGCTAGCTCTAACCCAGGTCTCAACCAACACTTACAGAATAATCAACGGGATCCACGAACTGAACAACCGGCTAGGAACCAACCTAGGACTAGCCGAGATACTGCACCAGTATACCCTCGGGCATACAGGCGATGGCCTTGCCTATTATTTAAAAATCAGACCGGGTAAGGAGAAGATAGTGACCGGCACCCCAGACAAGGACTTGCACGACGATGACTTTTTCTGGGTGTCTGGTAACTACGAAACAGCTGACGTACCTGTAGACACCCCATTTTTGACCGTCCTCGAGACTTGGACATCACCGCTTGAACACTCGGTGATCATTGTAACAAGCCCGCGGGGGCACCTCGCTACAGCTCGGACTCGATTTTTGTCACGGTTCTTAATCTTGAACCAAAGAGTCCAAATCCGGCAAATCGTTTTAAGAAAACAGATTTTTGAAAGAAGTGCCAAACATGGACTGCTTCGCCAGATACAGAGTCGCCACCTAAATATTTTATTTTTGGGAAATTTAGGAAACCCTGACTCGTTTGCCTAAGGCCACAGGTCCGTCATCACCAAAGTTGCCTCGGCTCGGGAACTTGGGTACGATTGGGGAAGGTCACTTCGTGAGCACCCCCGCTCGCCCGGTCAAAGACCGGCCTCTACTAACCATGATATCTATTTTTGAAAACATTGTGTGTTTTATTCCGGTTATTAGCCTAGGTTACTATGTGATACGCACAGCATACAAGTATAGACTGAGTCGTCTGAATTGGAACAAAACACTTCATGTTTGTTTGTGAAAATGGTTTGCTACTCGCAAGTAGGCTTAAAATGCGAGTTTGCCACCCTCGGGTGGGCTTAGAAAACATGATTTTGCCACTGTCTAGTGGGCTTAAAACAAACATTTGATGAATTGTTCCAATCCAAATAACCCAACCTCCACCCATAGGCATTCAAGGCAGTTATATCACATAAGCAGTTAGCCTCATGGTAAGCATGCTATTCATGGCAGTCACTCACACGCATGCAAGGATGCTAAAGCATAAAACTCACCGAGTACTCCAAGCCAAAAAGAAGCTAATTAGAAATCCATGCATGATCCTAAATATACAGAAGTGCCTAATGCAACACATGCAAAAATGCAACTATAGCAGGCTCGGCTATTCTAAACATGGCATATGGAATGCTACAGCTAACACATATTCAACTTAGAATTGAAATACAAATGCAGTTAGTATGATGCGCCGAGCCCGGTGCATGCAAAACAAATGAATGAATGCAAACATGCTATCATACTGTATGCTAATTGAAACATGCCCTAATCTAACCATCATAAGCTGGTAAATAAAAAGGAAGAAAGACGTGGGGTTGGAAGACATACATCACACTCACGCACACTTATTACAATTATGCCCTCGCGCAGAGGGTCCGAATAAATAGTACAGTCCAAATAATAAAGTCCAAATATGTACAAATCCCTATTTAATTTACAAATTAATTAAGAAAAAATAATAAACTGGCATGCAAGCCAGGGACTGTCTTGACTCTTCTCCAGATGATGAATGATGCATGTCCAGGTTGCCTTGTGCAGAAATCCACTGCGATGCCCCAATTAGCCTCTATTTGCAATTGTTTTTTGGAATGCGTGCCAAGCTCCGGAAGGCTGCTGATTCTTGATTTGCTGCAACAGAGAGCAAGAAAGGGGCATGGCAATGTATTTTCACATATGTATGCATATCTCGATCCTCGTGCCAACAATCACGCATCTCGATGCATGATGGCCGAGGAGTCGAATTGCATAACTCAATATAGAATGAATGCACATGAAAACTCAACTAAAACCTAACTCCATCATGGATAATCCGGAGTGTCGGTGACTGGGGAATTGAGACACGTTCCGTCACTCGGAGTACGAAACGTACCTCGTTTCCCGTGCTCGGGGTAACTCCTATCCCGAACACAATGGAATATGCATGACATGCATGAAATGCAACTAAGATACAACCTAACATGCAAAATGCTATGAAATGGCATACACGACGCACGAGGTAACATGGCATACACAATGCGCTAACATACAACCTAGCATACACAATGCATAATGGACTTACACCAACACAAGTGGACCTCGGCCACACTCACATAGGAGGCCATCAGATGAAAATGAGACACTCGAAATGCGTGCACATGTGCACGCAAACCGAGGACCGACCCTAAGGCACGGAATGCCACTCTAACAAGACATGGCAAAACATGGAATATGGCATACTAGCATGCAAATTTCAGAGGCAAAATGAGATGCAAAACAGCCCCGAACATGGCAAAATGGTACCCGATGCATGGAACGAGTCCCGAAACATGAAATTAGGCATACGGAATGACCTATAGCTATGCAATGCATGCATTATTTGAACATGGAATGTGAATAAAGAATCAAGGCAGCCAAAAATAAGCATATTTACAGTTCTAAGCAAGGCCAAACGGCGAACGAAAATGGGGCTAAACTAGCATGCAAAAACGGCCCCGAAAGCAAGATAATGAAGCAAGTGGCAGCTGCTGACCCTAAACAGATAAGGGCCCTTCTACAATGTTGAAGAGGGGCCCAAAATATGATATTTTACAGTTTACCACAAGCCACAAAAACAGACACAAGTATGGAAAAATTCCTATGCAAGAAATGGGCCAAAATGGAGACATAGAAGCAACTGATACATTCTGGCCTCAAAAAGATGAAGGTCCTTCAACAAAGTTGAAGAGGGACCCAAAAAATGACTTTTTACAGTTTATGATCAGACCCAAAACAGTATACAAGTATGCTCAAAATGCTATGCAAAATAAGGCCTAAAAAGAGGTTACAACACAAAGTATACAAAATATGCTCCAAACAGTAATAGACCCTTAATGAAATATGAAGAGGGGGTCAAAATAAGACCCTTTTCAGTTCGGACCAAAGTCCAAAAACAGAAGCACAATAGGCTAATAAATCATGCAAAAATGGGACCAAAAGATGGATATCAAAGCAAGTGGCACATGGAGGATTCAAACAGTTATGAGCCCTTCTACAATGTTGAAGAAGGGCTCAAAATAAGCCTATTTACAGTTTACATCATGCTTCAAAACAGATTATACATGGGTCTAAAATACTACACAAGAAATAGGCATACAAGAGGGATAATGAAGCAAGTGCAAAATGGGGGTCTCAAACAGTGAGAGGCCCTTAATGAAACATGAAAAGTAGCTCAAAAAAATCCTATCTCCAGTTAGGGTCGGAGCCCAAATATGCAAGCATAAGGAGCTAAAATATAGACCAAGAAAAGAGCAAAAAGAGGGAAAATGATACTCACCCTTGAAGACTAGTCTTTCATCAACTCTTGGTCCAAAATATGAGCTTTCAACCTCTTCAAAAGAGTCCCAAAGTGCTGGAATGGAGGATGGAGGTCTTGTGCTATGAGTTGGTGTGTAAAAATGGTGTAAGAATCAAAGGGTTTTGATGGTTAGAATGTAGAGAGAGAGAGATTTAACGTGAGAGCTCCACAAAAAAATTTTCTAACCCCTAAAACACAGCTGGGGGGTCTGTTATATAGACACAAGAGGGTGGAAAAGAGGGGGAAAAATGGGGGGGAAATGAAATTCAAATTTCCCCCCAAAATGGCCAAAAAGTGAGATATAAAGGCAAGTGGTAGCTTCTGGTCCCAAACGGCTGAGAGTCCTTCAACAAAGTTGAAGAGGGGCTCAAAACAAGACACTTTGTAGTTTACAACCAAGTCCGAAACAGCTCACAAGTAAACCTAAAATACCGTGCAAAAATAGGCCTAAAAGAGGGTTTAAACACAAAGTGTAAAAAGGGAGGTTCAAACAGAAAAAGGTCCTTAATCAAACGTGAAAAGGAGCTCAAAATATGACTATTTCTAGTTTGGGTCGGAGCCCAACAATGCTTGCAAGCAAGGCTCGGGGGCCAAAACGCGCCGTTTGGGGCCCCGAAAACTGACTGTTAGGCACCGGAAGTGGTGTTCGACCACGAAGTCGGTCTCTCGGACCATAGTGTCCCTCAAAAGGGAGGAAATAAGGTATGTGCCAAAACCGGAGCAAACGGAGGTGGTTAGGCGGTCCTGAACTGAGGCACACGGCCTGACGGCCCCGAAAACCGGGAACCGGGCTCCGAAATGGAAAAAATGGCCTACGACCACGAAACGTAGCCTACGACCACTGAGAGATGGTCTACGAGACCTCTCCCTCCCTTCAGGAAGAGAAAACAGAGAAAATAGAGCCTGGTTCGCAAACCGAGGTAAAGTACAAAAGAGTCCGGAAGTCCGGAGGCAAGGCTCGCAGCCGAGACTCTGAAACCTCTGAACGAGCACGATATGCAATATCACCAAGCGCTCAATCGGTGACGTCTGAGTCTTAAGGTCGGTAAAAAATGGGGTGTCTACAATCATCCATGTTTGTATTCGTCTTGAGTTCCCGGAGGTCTCGGCTACACGCCTTGCCTCAGGATCTCTCGACTCGACTGTTTCGTGTCTGGTTTTGCACCAAACACTTGTGCTTTGCCTTGGAGGGGCAGGGAATGGCTTGTGGGCCATCCCCACACTCCACCGGCCATGGCTTGAGGCCACCGGCTGTGTTTTGTTGCCACCGGCCAAATGTTTGGCCGGCCGGCACTATAGATGGCCGGCCGGCTATCTTTTTTTGGTCAATTGCATTTTTGGCCGGCCGACTACTGTGCATCTGCTTTTGCAGATATTTTGGTGCAGCTGGCATACACTGTAACCCCCTCCATACACGTGTATGGAGGGATTGCCCTCTTGTTAGCTTCCTTTGGAAGCTTTACAAGACAAATTGTCTATAAAAGAGGGGCTCTTCTCTCTTGTTTAGGGGTTAGACAATTTAGACAGAATTTTCTGAGGGTTTTGAGTTTTAGGGTTAGGGTTCATATGTCCTCCATCTCTATATCTCTCTCTCTCTCTCTTTGTTTTGTGAGTGTTTTTGCCTTAGTTTTGCACACAAACACCCACCATCACACCTTTTCTTGGAGCTGAGGCCCTTGAGGGTTGTTTTTGGAGTTTTGGAGCTGGTTTGAGCTTGAAGAACCAGCTGGTCCACCATTGGTGAAGAGGGTCTGCAAGGGTAAGAAACTTGTCCCTTTATTCCCCATTTTTGCATTGCATTTTTTCCTACCTTGCATCTATTTTTGAGCTTTGTGTATAACATATAAAAGTTCTGATTTTTAGTGCTCTAAATAGTTGGTTAAGGTTGCTTTAAGCTTTGGGGTTGTTTGACCCCTCCTAAGCCTTGAAAGGCTCCATTTTGTGCCATTTTGGTTGAGCTCCGGGACCATTGTGTTTGGGCCTCCTCACCACTGAAATCTTGAGGGATTTCAGTGATGAGGATGGTGCCTTGAGGTCCTAGGAAGGAGAGGGCCACCCCCTCTTCTTGTTGTCCTTGAAAAGGGCCTTTTTTTGCCTCTTGAGGGAGCATCTAGTCTAAGTGTGTGTTGGCCATTCCTTAGCTGATTTTCATGCTTATTATGTCATAATATGCCTCTGTTTTTAGTTGGTTTGGACACACCTTGCTTGTTTAGCATACATGTCTTGTAATGCCATATTGTAGCCTTAACATGCATCTAGGTTTTAACCCTTGTTCAAGCATGCTTTTGGCCTAGCTTTGTGAAGCTTTTGTACTTGTTTTACCATGTTTAAGGTCTGTTTTTGGTTGTTTTGGTCAACCATAACATGTATTGCATAGCTCCTTTGCATTGTTAGCTTGTAGGCTTTAAGTATGTGAAGTGTTGAGTATGCATTGTCTGATTTACTTTAGTGGTTTGGCACCACTTGTGGCATCATTTCAGTCCCCATGACATGCTAGTATGCTTGCCTTTGATGCCTTGAAAGCTTGTGTTGTACGCTCCATGTTTTGGCAACTATGCATGCTTTTGGATATGAGCCATTTAGATGCCATCTAGATGTGTTGTTGGCTTTGTTTTAATATGTTAAAACTCTGTTTTTGATCATTTAATTCATGCCATGTTTAGTTTTGTTAAGGGTAGTTTAATGCCTCCCTTAGCTTACCTTGGGTTTTGGATCTTGGTTGCATGTCTTGGCTTATCCTGTTTAATTGATTTGGCATCATATTTAACATGATTTCAGAGCTTAATGTGCATGCTAATATACCCATGTTTAACCTCTTTTAAGTGTGCTTGAGAGTTGCTCTTTGTGCCTAAGTGATGGACCATGTTTA
>JAPPVO010000003.1:78009749-78078721 GCA_030407325.1 Camellia japonica
TT
This sequence comes from Camellia japonica, assembly GCA_030407325.1. Taxonomy (NCBI): domain Eukaryota; kingdom Viridiplantae; phylum Streptophyta; class Magnoliopsida; order Ericales; family Theaceae; genus Camellia; species Camellia japonica. The sequence continues at coordinate 78,009,752 of JAPPVO010000003.1, forward strand.
GCACTTCTATCATCGCCTCGGTGTGCGTGCCTGTGGGCACACATTTCGAGGCACTTCGATTTTATTCGATTTGCATTTCATATCATCGCCTCGGTGTGCGTGCCTGTGGGCACACATTTCGAGGCACTTCGATTTTATCCGATTTGCATTTCACATCATCGCCTCAGTTTGCGTGCACGCGTGCGCGCTTTTCGAGGCGTCTCATTTTCATCTCATTTTCATCAGCATTGCGCATACTAGAACTGTATATTAGTTGCATTTCATGCATATCATGCATATTGCATCGTGTTCGGGGTAGGAGTTAGCCCGGGCACGGGAAACGAGGCACGTTTCGTACTCCGAGTGACGAAACGGGTCTCAATTCCCAGTCACCGACACTCCGGATAACCCATGATGGAGTTAGGTTTTCATTGTAGCATTCATCTGCATTCATCCTATATTGAGTCGTGCAAATCCGACTCCTCGGCCATCATGCATCGGTATGCGTGATTGGTGGCACGAGGATCGAGGCATGCATATATTTGTGAAATACATTGCTATGCCCTTTTCCTGCTCTCTGTTGCAGCAAGATAAGGAATCAGTAACTTTTCAAAGTCGGGCACGCATTTCAAGAAACACTGCGAACAGAGGCTAAATCGGGCATTCCAGTGGATTTCTGCGCAAGGCAGCCCAAAATGCAGTATTCATCAGAAGCGAGGCAGCCCCCGGCTTGCAAACCAATTTACAGCTTTCTTAGTTTAAATTGTTAATTACTTAGAAATCTGTATTATTTCGGACTGTATTATTTCAGACTGTATTATTATTTATTCGGACCCTCTGCGCGAGGGCATAATTGTAATAAGTGTGGGTGAGTGTGATGTATGTCTTCCAACCCCCATTTCTTTCTCCCTTTTATTTACCCGCTTACGTTGGTTAGATTAGGGCATATTTCGATTAGCATACAGTATGATAGCATGTTTGCATCATTCATCTGTTTTGCACGCACCGGGCTCGGCGCATCATACAAACTGCATTTGTATTTCAATTCCAAATTGAATACATGTTAGTTGTAGCATTTCATATGCCATGTTTAGAATAGCCGAGCCTGCTATAGTTGCATTATTGCATGCGTTGCATTAGGCATTTCTGTATATTTAGGATCATGCATGGTTTCTAATCAGTTTTCTGTTTTGGCTCGGAGTACTAGGTGAGTTTTATGCTTTAGCATCCTTGCATGCGTGCGAGTGTTGCCATGATAGCATGCTTACCATGAGGCTATGTGCTTATGTGATATATCTGCCTTGAATGCCTGTGGGTGGAGGTTGAGTTATCTGAATTGGAGCAATTCATCAAATGATTGTTTTAAGCCCACTAGATAGTGGCAAAATCATGTTTTCTAAGCCCACCCGAGGGTGGCAAATCCGCGTCTTAGCCTACCTGCGGGTAGCACCATCAAACCATTTTCAAACAAACAAACATGAAGTGTTTTATTCCAATTCAGGCGATTCAGTCTATACTTATTTGCTGCGAGCATCACATAGTAACCTAGGTTAATAATCGGAATAAGAACTCACAATGTTTTCAAAAACAGATATCATGGTTAGTAGAGGCCGGTCTTTGACCGGGCGAGCGGGGGTGCTCACGATGTGACCTTCCCCAATCGTACCCAAGTTCCCGAGCCAACTTTGGTGATGACGGACACGTGGCCTTTGGCACCGAGTCAGGGTTTCCTAAATTTCCCATTTAAAAAATATTTAGGTGGCGACTCTGTTATCTGGCAAAGCAGTCCATGTTTGGCACTTCTTTTCTAAAATTCTGTTTTTCTCAAAAACGATTTGCCGGATTTGGACTCTTTGGTTCAAGATTAAGAACCATGACATTTTGAGTCCGAACTGTAGCGAGGTCCCCCGCGGGCTTGTTACAGTACACCGACTCGGCCGTGACGTTGCTGGACCGATTTAAGATGTCGCACATAGACCGTTTCGACGGGTCTGGAGATCCTATGGTGCATTTGCAGCTGTTTTCGGATATACTGAGGTCGATGGGCCTCTCCAGATTACAGAAGCTTTTTTTGTTTGGCCGAACCCTGTCGGGTGTAGCGGCCATTTGGTATGCAAAACTGGAAGATTCCGTCAAGAGGAACTGGGAGGAGATGGTCGAGGCCTTCATAGCTCAATACTCCTACAATACACAGATCGAGGTCACAACCCGTGATCTTGAGACAACTAGGCAAGAGCCGAAGGAGAGTTTCTCCGATTTTGTGACCCGGTGGAGGGCCAAGGCCTCGATGATGACCATCAGGCCTGTTGACAAAGATCAGATTCGGATGGTTGTGCGCAACCTCCAGCCTAAGCTTATGCAGAAGATGATCGTTCTCCCCCTCCCCACCTTTGTAGATCTACATAAGATAGGGGTGCAGATCGAGGACGTTATGAAACAGGGTCTGATTGACCAAGACAGAGAGCAGCCTAAGAGGGCATTCAACTGTAGTACAAATGCAGGCACAAGCAGTGCTGCAGCTACCAGATCTTCAGATGTGGGAATGGTCACCACCACCACCACCCCGAGAACCCTTGCAGCTACACCATTCACCGACGCGTCCAGAAGTAGCTCGCAAACAACCAAATATTCTCTCCGAGGCCAAAGAACCTTCACTCCACTATACATGCCCTGTCCAAAGCTTTGGGGGTTTTGATCAAGAAAGGGCACTTGAAGCCCCTAGAGCCACGACCACTACCAGATAAACTTCCCGCTTCCCATAACCCGGCCAAGTACTGCGCCTTTGTCACGACCCAAACCCGCCTCTATGGGTTTAGCACCGTAACCGGCCAGTAATCCAAGATTACCGAAGGCCTGCTTAACAGTAAGACAGTATAACAGAGTACAGGGGCATGACGGAAGCCAATACAGTAAATAAACAATGTCTAACGAGCTGTGACAGTCTGTATGCAAAGAGATTTTTCATACATACATAGATATATACACAGTATTTACAATCTGTCAAGACAGGGACTTAATCCCTATTTAACGATACAGTGCAGTAACAGTCTATACACATTACAAAACAGTACAGAGACAGACGGGGAAATAAAAACACCCCTAAGCCATAGCTTGGCAGGCTCGGAACCTCGCAGTGAGGCACAGTGGTTGGCTTGACAAAACTGGAGTTTACCCCGACGCTTCTAGCATTGGTCCGGTGCCTGTACACCTACATATATATATGAGCAGTGAGCTAAAGCCCAGTGAATAACATAAAGCGTAAAGGGGTTTAGAATGAATGTCCTTACAGTAATGAAAACAATTCATTTCAATCAGTATATCAGTTGTTCAGTACAGTAAACAGTCATATGTGGTACATCCATTAGCATAACAGTAAACAGTAGGTCTTAAAAGACCGAACAGTAAGTGATGGCCATCAATCAGTAAACAGTAGTGGTTCCAACGAGGGAACCGACAGAGATCTCTGTAACAGTAACAGTAAACAGTAGGTGCTAAGGATGCCACAGTACAGTTCAGAATATAGGACATACATTCATTCGGTAAACAGTAAACAGTTCAGAAAACAGTACAGTTCAGTTGTTCAGAAGATAATCATTTTGAACATATCTTTACACAATTGTTACTCACAGAGTTCTGGGCTACAGTAGGCTAGAGCGTCTCCTCGAAATGCCAACCCTAGACAGTACAGAGTGAACACACACTAAGCTACACAGTTGGGAAAGATAATAATTTAATCCCTAATTTGCCTCGGTGTGTTCTACATCTATATCCTCATTAAGATGTCTTAAACTAGGCCTAAGGATGCCTAGGATGGGATGAGGATGCAAAGATGCACTTAGAAAACATTTTCAGAATTTTCAGAAAAACAGATCCCCGCTCGAGCGCTGTTTTCCCCGCTCGAGCGGACATGCAACAAAGGGCCCCGCTCGAGCGTCAAATTCCCAGCTCGAGCGGACCAAAAAGTACTGGATAGATGAAATTTACGCTCGACGCCCGCTCGAGCGTGTCACCCAGTCCTCCGCTCGAGCGTCCGATCCTCCGCTCGAGCGGACTGATGCACATTGCAAGATGCTGGGAGCTCGATTTTCCCGCTCGAGCGGCACTTCCCCCCGCTCAAGCGGACGACCAAAATCTGGAAATTCCAGATTTGAGTCCCAAGCTCAAAATCAAGTTTTCAAACACCAAATTCGATCCTCTTGGGCCCATTTTCTGGAAAACCTTTGAAAACTCATAATATAACATGATTAAAAGCTCAATTTGTAAAATCAAAGCCCAAGGGTAGTTTAATTAACCTCATTTCAAACCAATTTTCAAGAACATGGTCTCAAACATGACATGCATGACTTTAAATCGATTCAAAGCTTCAATACATGCTCTAATGAGCTCAATTCTTTCAAAAACAAGATGAAATCATGGTCTTAAACATTAACATGAACATGCATGCAACATTTGCCATGAAATTAACCCAAAACTCTTCAATATACACATGCATGCATGAAAAAAGCTTCAATTCAACATGCTAGAACTAAATCATGTCTTAGCTCTACAATTTGACATGAATCATGCAAGAATCACTTAAATTTATGAACAAAAGGGTAGTTACTCTACCTTAAGTCTTGAATGCAAGATGAACAAGCTCAACTATGCAATCTATACTTCAAATCTTTCAATTTCAAGCCAATCTTCAAATTTGAACTCAATTCTCTCACTCTCTCACTCTTGGTCGGCAATAACAAGAAAAGAGCTGAGCAAAATGTGTGCCTAAGTGTATAATAAGGCTCAAATATTGATCATATAGTGGGCCACTCACAATGGCATTAAGGTAAATATGTCAAACTATGCAATTTAGCTTATTTAAATCTAATTCAATCATACCAAATCACTTTTCAAATAAATACACCATAAAATCACATAAATTATGATGATCATAAAACATCAACCAATTTCTGATTCGACCGCCGATAAGGCCTTCAATTTACAGTTTAAACATATAAACATGAACAGATAATCACACAGTCAAACAGATAGAATGCAATTCAAATAGATACACTCAATCAATTCGTTTTCAGATTTCAGTCAGTCAGTTCAGCATTTCAATTACTTCAATTATCAGTCACAATCAGTCTCAGTTAAGCGGTAATCAGTAATTAATCGGTAAGCAGTGGTGAGGGTTATTACAGCCTTTCACCAATAGCATGGTCATGACATTGACCAATGCTTTCGATTGCGTCATGAGATTCAGGATCTCATTGACAACAGGGTGATCGTGCCTCCGGAAAAACCGAATGTCACAACCAACCCTCTCCCACCACATAACCAAGCTCTACCTCCCAAACGCATCAATCTTATCCAAACTGGGGTTGTGTCATACGACCCTAGCATATATATCACCTCTTCTCACCTACCCAAGCCGGAGGTGTTCATTCCAGACAGCACTGACTTGTGCATGTTAGACATCTCCCAAACCCAGCCTAAGACGGTGATGTTGGCTATCGAAGATAGAAGTGGGTCGATTGTGGGGGCAGATCAGATTGATGATACAGAGCCTAAGAGGTCTGCGAACTTCATGAACAACCCGAGCGGTTACATTATATCAGCAGGCCAGGCTAGGTCGAAAGTGAAATTGCCAATGGGGGCAGAGATTTGTGTAGTACGGGAAGATGGACTTAATTAGGGTTTGGATGACCTAGCAGAACTAGCGGAGGATATTGCTAGCTTTCAGTTTTTCGACGAGCGGGACTCAGGGGACGTAGCAGTCAATTGGTTTGATGAGTCAGGGGAGTCTACTGGGTGGCTTGATGACCAGCCGGATATTGTTGAACAACCTCAGCTAGAGCAGGATTCGTCAGGGACAGGGACATCAACTGTGGTCGGAAGGGCCGAAGAGCAGAGTGCATCGCCGGAGAGCACCGGTGTTAAGAATCTTGCTCAAGATATGGGCAGTTTGGGAACAAAAGAAACTGAACAGCAGGCTGAACTGAAGCAATTTGAGTGGGAAAGGATTGAAGATTCTGAGAGGACTAGAAAAGTCAAAGCCCCTGTGGGGACGGAACGTGCTGCAGGCACAGGAACGGAAGGTACTGTGGGCACAGGAATAGTTATAACGGAGCCGGACCACTGTCTGTCGGCTGCCGATGGCATCTGGTGGGAAGATGATGATCTATGTCTTGCTTACACAGATGATGATCTATGTCTTGCTTACACAGATGATGATCTATGTCTTGCGTCCGGAAAGGACAAGGAGGCGGAGAAGTAGAAAGAAAAGCTGCTCGAAGAGAAGGCTGTGCTGAAACAGTTGAAGAAGATACAGGCAAACATCTCCATCTGGGGACTGCTTATGGCTTCAAGAGTACATAGACAGGCTATCCTTTCTGCAATGGATAAGGCCAAACTTTCAATAGATACCACTTCTGAGCAGCTGGTAGGACTGGTCTTTCCGGGAGGAGCTTCCCTGACGTTGACATTTTCTGACAAGGAACTGCCGCCTGAGGGCGCAAACCATAACAAACCTCTCTACATCTCTGTGGAATACAGAAACAAGTGGGTACCTGTGGTTCTTGTCGATACAGGATCCGCTATTAATGTATGCCTGTCAAGGACAGCATATGCAATCGGGTTGAAGCCCGCGAACTTTGAGCCAACTGCCCAGGTGATAAGGGCCTATGACAATACTAGCACAGAAGTGATGGGGACCGTGAAGATTCACACTCAGGTTGGTCCAGGACAACACGAGATTGATTTTCATGTCTTGGACGTTCCTGCAACCTTTAATCTACTCTTGGGCCGGCCGTGGCTGCACCAGGTAAAGACGGTCTCTTCCACCCTGCGTCAGATGTTGAAGTATCCCCACGGGAAGGGGGTTGCTATAGTTTTTGGAAATTCCTCAATCCATCCGCCGCCAGAGGTGTCTACACCGGTCCTGGAAATCGAGCATGGCACGAAAGATGTGTTCCTGTCAGGATTTACCCTAGCCGAGGCCCAGGTCGTACAGAGTATCTTAGCTGTTGATGAGGGATTATATGTTAGCGCACAGTCAGTGTACTTCATGAACAAGCTTCAGCACATCCCTGGGATAGGATTAGGAAAAAGTGGCCGGAAAAGCATTGCAGTATCGGCCGAAGTGCCGCACAACCCGCATACCTTTGGCCTGGGTTATCTGCCCACCAAAGAGGACTGGGGAGAAAAGTAAAGAAATGGCTGGGAGATGGCTAGGAGAAGCAGACCGAGAGGCATTTTGATTTGATGCATCGGCCTATTCAGGGCACCCTGAACGGACGCTTCGTCCGGGAGGGGGAAGACTTTCCATTCTGCGGCTTCCCAGAGCCATGGTTGAACGTAGAGAAAAGGCGCCTACCGGGATTTGAGATCTTCTTCGACTTGCAGTTATCCGAGGATGATGTTTCCGAGGAGCAAACAGACCCGTCAGCTGAGGTTGAGCAGTGTAAGGAAGTGGATTCCAGGAGCACTGAGTTTGAAATGGGGGTAGCATTGGCCTGTCTACTATCAGATCCTCTGATCGTACATGAGTGCTTAGGGGATAATCTCTCAATGTCTATGATTGGAAATGAAACGGCTGCGGGTCCACCTTCAAACATTTTGGATGCCTCCATCGCATCCTCCCTCATCTGGCAATACGAGGAGGGATTCTTATCGAGCAACACCGGGTCAGGTAGTGAGCCGGAATCTGATTTCATCGAGTCTGTAGAGTCGGAATTAGGTTCCAGCTCGTCTGAGTCTGAGTCCGGTATTCCTGGGAGTGATAACCCCGATGCCACAGTCTTGTCCAGGTCGTCTTTTTCTTTCTCTTTTGAGTCTGTTGTAACAGAGGAATCAGATGGACTGGATGAAGTGATTAATGAAAATTGTGTGGCTGTGGCCTTTGATTACTTTTCTGTACCCTTGATTTATTGCATTAATTCAGACTTTCAAAACTTCGATGAAAACGACGAGGAAGAAATTCCTCCGGTTTTGAAATATTTGCTAGAACAAGAGCAGAAGAGGTTTGTAAAACCGCTGGTTGATAAAATCATCCAAATTAATGTTCGTATTGAGAAGGACCCGCGGCTGGTCCAAATCGGGTCCACGTTGTCTTCGGAGGAGCGCGAACGCTTAGTCACTTTATTAAAAGATTTCAAAGATGTTTTCGCGTGGTCCTACGAAGACATGCCTGGAATTGATCCTGAGATTGTACAGCACCAGATCCCTCTTGACCCAGAGGCCCGACCTGTTAAGCAGAAACTCAGAAGGATCCGCCCAGACTGGGCTATCAAGATCAAAGAAGAGGTCACCAAGCAAATTGACGCAGGGTTTCTGCTGGTATCTGAATACCCAACTTGGTTGGCCAACATAGTTCCAGTGCCGAAGAAAGACGGTAGAATTTGGGTATGTGTGGACTTCAGGGATTTGAACAAAGCTAGTCCGAAGAACGACTTTCCTCTGCCGCATATCGACGAATTAGTGGACTTCACAGCGGGGCATGCATTGCTCTCATTTATGGATGGCTTTTCAGGCTACAACCAGATTGTGATGGCACCCGAAGACCGGGAGAAGACTTCTTTTACCACCCCGCGGGGCACCTATTGTTATAGAGTGATGTCGTTTGGGCTGAAGAATGCTGGAGCTACATATCAATGGGTCGCGACCACAATATTGCACGACATGATCCACAAAGAGGTTGAGGTGTACGTGGACGACATAATTGTCAAGTCCAAAGAAAGAAAGGGCCACTACACCACCTTGCAAAAGTTCTTCCAAAGGATCAGAGAGTTTCAGTTGCGGCTGAATCCTCAAAAGTGTACGTTTGGTGTTACAGCACGGAAAATGCTGGGGTTCTTGATTACACAGAGAGGTATAGAAGTCGACCCTTCCAAAATCAAGGCCATCTTAGAAATGGCACCACCAATGACTGAAAAGGAGGTGCAAGGCTTTCTAGGTAAAGTGCAATTCATAAGACGGTTTATTGCTAAATTAACTTTGACTTGTGAACCACTCTTTGGTCTCCTAAAGAAAGAAACGAAGTTCCAATGGAACGGCCGATGCCAAGCTGCTTTTGAACAGATCAAGCAATATTTACAGAACCCACCCGTGTTGTCACCGCCTGAGCCGAGGAAACCGTTGATTTTGTATCTTTCAGTGACTGAAACTACAATGGGCTGTATGCTGGCACAAGAGTTTGAGGACAAAGTGGAGAAAGCTATCTACTACCTGAGCAAGAAGATGCTGGGTTATGAGACCCGCTACACTCCACTAGAGAAGGCTTGTCTCGCCTTGGTATGGGCTACCAGGAAGCTACGGCACTACCTGTTAGCTCACTCTGTAATGCTAGTTTCAAGATTAGATCCCATCAAATATCTCTTTGAGAAACCGGCATTTAAGGGTAGGCTAGCCCGTTGGTTGCTTCTACTTTCCGAATTCGATCTGAAATATGTGATGCACAAGTCAGTAAAAGGGAGAGCGGTAGTAGAATTCCTAGCCGATCACCCAGTGGACGGGGATGAAGCAGTTGAGTACCTATTCCCAGACAAGGCTATTTTGCATGTCGAAGACGAAACTTGGACGATGTACTTTGATGGAGCGTCAAACCAATATGGGTATGGGATAGGGGTGTTACTGATAGCACCCGAAAATTCCCGCATACCCCTAGCATTCAAACTCCGGTTCAAAGTCTCGAACAATGAGGCAGAGTATGAGGCATGCATTGCCGGTTTAGAAGCTGCCCTAGAACTAGGGGCAAAACGGTTGGACGTCATCGGGGACTCGAACCTTGTTGTATCTCAAGCTAAAGAAGATTGGAAAGTCAAAGAAGAAAAGATGAGAATTTACCACCAGACCTTGGACTTGCTCATTCCTCGGTTTGAGAAGCTGAACTTCGCTCATCTGTTAAGAGAGAACAACAGGTTTGCAGATTCACTAGCAACTCTATCTTCTATAATAGACATCCCTTTTGGAGTCCAGATGCGTCCGATCATCATTGACCAGAAATTTATGCCAGCCTACGAGTTGATTGCTGCCATGGATGAGGTTCAAGATGAGAACCCCTGGTATTACGATGTTCGAAACTTCTTGGAAAAAGAGGTGTATCCACCAGGGGCAAATGCCAAAGATAAGAGGGCAATTCGAAGAATGGCTGCTCAGTTCATCGTCTGCGGGGGTAAACTGTACAAGAGAGGTCATCTCGGGATGCATAAGCTGTGTGTTGATGCCAAAGAATCGAAGCGCCTGATGGAGGCCATCCATGGAGGAGAGTGCGGAGCGCACATGAACGGGGTGATGCTAGCCCGGAAGATCCTTAGACAGGGTTACTACTGGTCCACCATGGAGGAGGATTGTATTGGCTTTGTCCGGCGATGCCACAAATGTCAGATCCATGCAAACCGCATGAACATTCCGCCGTCAAAGCTGTACAACATGACTTCGCCATGGCCGTTTTCAGTCTGGGGAATTGATGTGATTGGAGCTGTCACTCCGAAGGGGTCCAATGGCATGAGTACATTTGGTAGCGATAGACTATTTCACAAAGTGGGTTGAGGCCCAGTCTTATGCGGTGTTGAAGGCTTCGCATGTTGCAAGTTCATCAGGAACAACATCATCTGTCGCTACGGGGTCCCGAATGAGATCATTTCAGATAATGGTTCCCACTTCAAGAAGGAAGTGATCGACTTGTTGGACAAGTACAACGTGGCTTTTCATAAGTCGTCTACATATCGACCGCAAACCAACGGGGCAGTTGAAGCCGCCAACAAGAACATCAAACACATTTTGCAGAAAATGGTGGAAACCTACCGGGATTGGCCAGATAAGTTGCCATTTGCTCTATGGGGCTACCGGACTTCAATTCGAACTTCTACTGGGGCGACTCCGTATTCCTTGGTTTATGGAATGGAGGCCGTTCTACCAATCAAAATTGAGGTTCCGTCATTGCGAGTGTTGGCTGAGTGTCAGATAGCTGAGGCAGATTGGCAGCAAAGCAGGTTCGAAGAACTCATGCTGTTTGATGAGAAAAGGCTGAAAGCACTGTACCATGTTCAGGGTTATCAACGGCGAATTGCCAGGGCTTTCAACAAGAAAGTTAAGTCCAGGAATTTGAAGGAAGGAGATTTGGTGCTCAAAGACAACCGAGCTCCCATCCACGACCCTAGGGGCAAGTTCAGACCCAATTGGACTGGTCCTTACATCATCAAGTCTATCTGGTCGGGGAGCTGTCGTTCTGATGGACCTAGATGGCCTAGAGTTCTCCCAACCGATCAACATGGACAAGTTGAAGAAATATTTCCCTGAGAGGCTCGCTAGGCCGAAAACCCGAAAGGGCGACCTAGGCAAAAGTTAGAGCACAGAAAATTTGAAATTATAAAAACTGAGCTCGCAAGGTTGAAAACCCGCAAAGGGCGGCCTTGGCAAAAGTTAGAGCGTAAAAGGTGAGGGTTAATACACGAGTGAACCCGAGCCGAACTACGTAAGGCTTGATTCCCATCTTTGGGATACGTAGGCAACTTCATCCTGAAGTCCAGCCATAAACACTTCCCCGATCAACTTTGTCCATGCGATCATGTTTGGTCATCTTTGTATATTCTGCATTCAATAGCTCGGTTGTGGTCTCCGGTGCAGTGCTATTCAGACTAGGGGCAACTTTCCAGTTGCTGGAATTCGGGGTTGTGCATCTCAGTGACAGATCTCAGGCGTGTCCAGTTCTGATCCATATCGAAAATGGTTTTGAAAAGTTTTAATACAAGTTGATTTTGATCAAATTAATCTTTTTACAACTTAGACCATTTTTGGACCAAACGGAAAATTTTCAGTACCCACAACCTTCAATTTCATTGATTTCAATGCAGAGTTCTCCTACTCTTGAATACAAAATTGAAGTTGCTTTTATTACATTCATAAAGAAAACTTGAAAGTTCTGATTAAAGCAAATAAATCCGGGGCATAGTCAGGTGTTCCTGCGTCCCCTCCCAGAGCTGGTCGAAGCCTCTGATGCCAAAGTGGGCCTACCTGTGCCTCTTCATTGAGCCAATCTATGCACTCATCAGAGAGGGTGCAACCTGAAAGTGGGAGCGGGGGCCAGAAGCTCTCTCGTCCTCCATGCTGTGGCATACCGAGCTAGCTGTGCGCCTCGGACCGGAAATGTAGCAGGGTACTCAATCCCCTCCTTGGGCAAGTCTGATCATGTCCGAACTGGCGCCGGAACCGGAACGGAAAGTAAAACACGCAGTGTGTCAGGCCAATCAATTGGATCCCGGGCTGGCGAGTCATGCTATAAGCTCATCGCCGGTAGATTGAGCCAAGGGCACTGCCAAGCAATGTGGTCTGCGGACAAACTGCATATCCAGTTGTACCACCATCCTTCATCTGGAGCATCGACTAGACGTCGTCGGGAGAAATAGCTGCGAGCTGAATATGCCGGACATGAGTCCACCACTCTCAATTTGTCCATCAACCATACCTGGGGAGGGATGAAAAATGAGAGATTAAAGAATAGAGAGGTGTACGTTGAGAGAAAAAGTGAGAAAAGGGTTTTGAGAGAAAAACCGAGCCTGAGGGCCGAGTGATGTGAGCAATATATATGTGAGATGGGGTGGGAAACATTACCTGCAATAGTAGTGGACTCCCCGCAAACCTAGCCGTCTCCCGCGATGAAAAGCGTCCAAGCCCATCAATGTTTCGGCTAGCGTCATGGCGATGCAACTCTTACCCTCTCTTAAGCCCCTCGGCAACCTCAATCAAACGAGTGCTAAACCCTCCGGAGCCGGGGCAAGCAAGAAATGAGATAGCATGCATAAGCAAAGCGCATGTCGCCGATAACCCTGCCAATGATGGTCGCCGCGGTCACCAGCATCAGAAAACCGACAAACCAAGCTTGGAATGTCCAGCTCTCCGTCGTGAATCAATGACCGAGCGTCGTGCAAAGTAAGGCCGCACATCCGTCCTAAGGCTTGGACGTGGCCGAACCGGAGTTGAGGCAAGATTTCTTCATCGCGCTCGGATTCCATTAAAGCTTGGAAATCCTCGAAAGTGGGACACATCTCTTGTCCACCAAAGCTAAAGACGTGTGTCATCGGATTCCAAAACCTTGCCGCGGCATAGAGGAACGGAAAACGCAACGAGTGCGACCCAACGTGAATAGTGCATTTATGCCGAAGCCCCGGAAATTCAGCTTTTCCGAGCCATCCAAGTTGGCAATCCAATTTGTGAGATTTTGGACAAGAAATTCTTCCATTTGGTGCAAATCAGAGTTGAAATGAGGAAAACTACGAAGCTGAGGCTTTTGTAGAAGATAAGGTGTTGAGTGGAAGACAGGTGTCAACATTCTGGAGGTGCTTGCCATTTTTGGCCGATCGGCCAAAAATAGTGCCGACCGACCATCTTTTTTGGCCGATCGGCTAGAAATGTTGGCCGATGGCCATTTCTTGTGGCCGATGGCCTTTCCCTTTGGCCGATGGCCTCTCCCTTTGTTCTATGAGCAGTCTATGTGTTGAACATGTTGAGAACTTGTGATTGGTCCACTTCCAATGCCTTCCGGTGGTGATTTTGCGAAGCGCGCCTTGTTACTTCAATTTGTTTATCGAGTTGTATTTTGTATTCATTCTTTAAGTTGTTTGCTTATCGAGTTGTATTTACACTTGGTTAGCTTGTTAGGTCTTTGTTTTGTTTATCGAGTTGTTTTGTCGTTAGTTGGTTCACTACCTGATTAATTGCAATTCGAGTGTTCGGTTTTCAAAACAAAAGTTCAATCTCATTTACATTGTTATGTAACGCGATGCGATGCATAGAATGTATAGATGTAACACTTTTTGAACAAAACAGCTGTTTCATTTCATCATATGTCTTTTGCAAAAATACATAGTTTTGAAGAAAATAAAACCTGCCTGAGGCAGTACAATGTGCTCAAACTACCAGTAAAAAGAAAAGTAAAACAAAAAAGGAAAAGCAACAAAATGTCTGAACAAAGCAAAAAGAAGAAAAGCAGCAAGTATCTGGATCAGTATCAGTCATCTCGAGCACGGGAATCCGTCCTGGTCCTCTTCCTGGACGAGGGTCCAGGATCACCACCGCCGGCTCCGTAGTCAGAGTCTGAGCTGTCTCCGGCCTCACCCTGGGACGACGCCGCCTCCTCATCAGAATCATCGGGGGAGGGCTCTCGTGAACTGCTCTCAGCACGGGTGCGCCTGTGTCTGCCTCGGCTGTGGATAGTCATCCTCCGCCTGACTCCCCTTCCTCCTCGGGCAGGTACGGATGGTCCAGCTGGAGCACCTCCCGCGGCCGGAATCTGGAATGGGGCCTGAAAGGAACAAATGGCAAATGCATCAGTTATGCTACGCAAAGCAGGGTATGAATACCGAATACAGTGTGTGAGTACATGAATGTTGTGGGCAATGTGTGAGTACAGTGTATGAATGCTGTGAGCAATGTATGAGTACAGTGTATGAATGCTGTGAGCAATGTGTGAGTACAGTGTATGAATGCTGTGAGCAATGTGTGAGTACAGTGTATGAATGCTGTGAGCAGTGCCCGAGTACAGTGTATGAATGCCGTGAGCAATGCTGTGAGCAGTATGTGAGTTCAAGTGTGTCAGTGCCGTGAGTGCTGTGTATCAAGTGCCATATCAACAATGTGGTATATCAGATCAGTATGAAACAGATTATGCAAAGTTTGAGACTGCGGTTGAAGGAACTTACCGGGATACCGTAGATGGTCAACAGGTCGATGCTCCGCTGCAGCATCCCCATCACGGAGGCAGTCAGCTCCAGAGACTGGCGAGTGTACTCGACGGAAGCCTGCAAAAGTGTTGAAGTCATTAGTATTCTGCGGAATATCAAATGAAATGAAATAACTGTACAGAATGCAAAGTATAGTAGTACATACCGGGGTCGAGCCGTAGACTCCGATAAGCTCATGATCAGCCGGAGGAGGAGCGATGGGTATCTGGTACGTCTCCCCACCCTGTCCTCGGCATGTCATCGTCGTAGGCAGCTCTGGCCATCCAGCTCCCTGTCCTCTCCGGGACCCACTCCTCCTACGGGCCTGAGGTGCCCTCGATGCTCCTGCTCCTGCCGCTGGCGCTGCAGGTCTCTCTCGCTCAGCTCGGCGAGCACCGGTCAGAGGCCGCATCAGATAGGCCTGGATGAACTCGGTGTAGTCACCCTCGTCTCTAAAGGGCTCCCAGTCCCAGCCGATCGTATAATCTATCATCTCCTCGAAGGTGTACCTCTTGGTATGCCTCATATAGGAAGGAGGTGGACTCGGAACTATCTGCTCCGGTAAACCCAAGGTCTGGCGCAGGAAGCGCTCGCCCAGGTACCAAGCCCGACAGACCGGGCCCTCCAGCAGAATCCTGAATCGGGCAGTCTCCTGAGCGCCGCATACTGATCTCTGACTGCCTCCGACAACGGGCCCAAGGCTACAGGTGATCTGCAAATGATACATAGTTTGTTATCTACTGTTGAAAGTACAATGTAAAGCAAGGCTTAAATAAACTGTAAAGTTTCACATACCTCTGTGGCGGTGATGGTGTCGAAATATCGGCGGAAGAACACGAAGGACTCCTGCGGCCTCCGCTCGTATCTCACATCGAACCGATGGGAAAATGGAACGCCGAGGGGGATCTCCACATCTGGCACTGGGGCAAGCCTAGGAAAGTAAGCATACACCCACAACTGTAAAGTGTAACAGGGCAAATATCAGTATGCTTATCAGATAAAGCAGAATGCAGAATAAAGCAGAAATCAGAGAACAGTGTGCAGTGTAAAACAGATTGCGTGTGTGCAGTGTGTGCAATATACAGTCAGTGTAAAGCAGATTGCGTGTGTGCAGCATGTGCAGTGTACAGATAGTATTAAGCAGAATTGAAAACAGAAAGGGAAGGTGTACCTCCCAGGCTCGCCAGTAGCTCCAAGCAACTGTCCGCTGCGGCGGAAGATGAGCTCATATATCCATAAAGTGGCCAAGCCTGCGCCACCCCAGTCATAGCGGCGGATCCTGGTCACGTCCACCAGTGCGCTCAGCAAGTAAAGGGCGACAGTGTTCGCCCGGTCGGCGAAGAGTGTGGTCCCCAGCAGGAACATGATGAAGCCGCGGGCGTACTGCTCCTCCTCCTCGCGAGTCGTGGGCGCCTGAATCCTGAAGTGGTCCTCAAACCAAGAGTACCTCACAAATCCGAGACGGGAGAGAGGAGGTCGATCGCCGAGCAGGTACATCTGGGCGGCGTCCCACTCATCCATATCAGTATCGAAGGGGATCGGATCACCCCCTACCCCGATGCCGGTGAGCATTGAGAAGTCGAAGGGAGTCATCGTCATCTCCCCTGTGGCAGAAAGGTGGAAGGAGTCGGTGGTATCCCACCACCTCTCCACCAAAGCAGCAAGAAGGGGCCTACTCGTAGTGAGGCGCGAGAGTCCCATGCAGAAAGTGCCGAAGCCGGCCTGGTCGACGATGTGGCGGACCGCATCGGGCAACTCCATGTACCAACCGCGGGCAATGGTGTTCATACCCCCAGAAGGCATGGGAATCTCCCTGTGTTCAAAACAAGCAGTTGCGAAGCAATGTTAGAAATACAGTTTTTGAATGAATTTAGTTGAAAATGCAGTGTCTGTGCATGTGTTCAAGATTACACAAATATTGGGTGCGGGTGTGCTCATGATGAACTACAGCATATGATGTATTAGTGTATCTGGGTTAAGCAGTTAAAGAACAGGATTGACTATCGCAGTTATATGTTCTACATTACGGAAAATGAAACAGAGGAAGAGTGTACCTCAGAAGCGCCGTAGGACAGATGTGACTCTGGCTCGCGCAACAAAAGCTCCAGTGGCGCGCCCCTCGCATAGCTCCTGAAGTGGCGGATGCCATCGGGAGGCAACACATGTACTGCCGGCCTGTAGGTCGCCGGGTCGAATGGTCGAACACGGAGAGGCAAGAGCTCGACCTCAGGGTCCATGTCCAGCTCCGGGGGAGTCCCACCTCGTGGAATGTCGTCTGCCATCTCAAGAAGAGTACGAAAATGGCCGAGGATGTGAAAAATGGGTGAGAATGCGAAAAGTCAACCCAAAAGTCAACCCCGAGAGGGTGAAAAATGGGAGAAAAGGTCGGAGTGTGAAAAAGGCACGAAGATCGAGGTATAACTCGGGGGAAACAAACCCCAAGTGGTGGAAACCAAGAAAGGGATACCGAAAACAAATTTCAATCGGTTCAAAGTGTGCGAAACGGGAAGGGTTTCGCAAATCGAACGATGGAAAAGGCTGGAAAACAAGAGAAAAACACGGATCGAAGGGAAGAAAATCACCTAGAGAGAAAGGGGGAGGATTTTCGAGCTTGGAGAAGTGAGGATATAAGGTTTGGAACCTTATATTTAAAGACCTGAGGCAAACAGACAAAACTGCCCCGAAACTGCCACTTTTGGCCGATCGGCCAAATTGTTAGCCGATCGGCTAAATATTTGGCCGATGAGCTTATTTTGTGGCCGATGTATGGCCGATGGACTTTCCTTGTGGTCGATGCACCTCCAAAACCCTTGTTTGGGACCTTCATTTCTCAAGATAGTGCAAGAAAGTAGACTTTTGAAGCTCAACCGGCCTTCGTGTTGACCTCGAATCGTGCCTTCCGAGTGCGGCACTTGATACGTACGAGGTGTATCCTTTTTCGTATCCTTTTGTCTCTTGCGAGATTCAGAAATTGCTTTAAATACGTTGCATTACAACGTTTTGTCGTGTTTATAATGAGCGCGCATTGGTTATACGTCATTTCGCTCTTGCATTGTTATGCACGTACTATATGCATTGTAGCGCATACCATCCTTGCATTGTTATGCACGTACTATATGCGTTGTAGCGCACACCATGCTTGCATTGTTATGCACATCTCTTATGCATTGTAGTGCACACCATGCTTGCATTGTTATGCACATCTCTTATGCGTTGTCACGCACGCCATGCTTGCATTGTCATGCACATCCCTTAGGTCGCATTGTCTTGCGCCCCTCCATCCGCGTTGTTTCGCATATCTCATTTGCATCATCATACATCTTATTATGTTACATGCATTATCATGCATTTCAGTACATGCATTGTCATGCACGTCATTTGCATTGTCATGCATTCCTAACATACGTAGTCTCGCACGTCATGTGCATTGTCATGCATTACATTACATGCTTGCATTGTCATGCACGTCATTTGGATTGTCATGCATTCCTAACATGCGTTGTCTCGCACGTCATGTGCATTGTCATGCATTTCATTACATGTTTGCATTGTCATGCATTACATGCTTGCATTGTCATGCACGTCATTTGCATTGTCATGCATTCCTAGCTTGTATATCTCATTTGCATTGTCATGCACGTTTCATTTGCATTGTCATGCATTTCCATACTTGCATTGTCATGCATTCCTCACCTTGCGTCGTCTCGCATATTTCATTTGCATTGTCATGCATTTTCTCACCTTGCATTGTCTTGCACGTCTTTTTTGCATTGTCTTGCATGTCTTTTTCGCATTGTTTTGCATCCCCTATAACTTGCATTGTCTTGCTCGTTATGTGCATTGTCTTGCACCCCCTATAACTTGCATTGTCTTGCTCGTTATGTGCATTGTTTTGCACCCCTACTAACTTGTGCATTGTCTTGCACTCCCCCTCTAACTTGTGCATTGTCTTGCACCCCTACTAACTCGTGCATTGTCTTGCACTCCCCTACTAACTCGTGCATTGTCTTGCACACCCCTACTAACTTGTGCATTGTCTTTCACTCCCCCTCTAACTTGTGCATCGTCTTGCACTCCCCCTCTAACTTGTGCATTGTCTTGCACACCCCTACTAACTTGTGCATTGTCTTGCACCCCTACTAACTCTTGCATTGTTTTGCAACCTATCTAACTTGCATTGTTTTGCAACCTATCTAACTTGCATTATTTTGCAAACCCATCTAATTTGCGTTGTTTTGCGTACCCCTTTAACTTGCGCTGTTACGCTCGTCATTCACGTTGTTTTGCATCTTTAACTTACGCTGTTACGTTCGTTACTTACATTGTTATGTACATCTTATCTTGCGTTGTCTCACATGTTCTACCTGCATTGTTATGCACACTTTACTTGCGTTGTCACGCACTTCTCACTTGCATTGCTATGCATGTTTCTAACGATATTGTACCTGTTAAGTTTCTTTCTTTTGCAGGCACGATATTGTATGTACAGTTCATTTGAGGCTGGCACGACCAGACGAACCGGACAGGTATTATACATTCTCCGCGTGAGACGTAGCGAGAATTGAATAATTCTCTTACATCCTTTCTGCATGTAATGTAGTTTGGTTTTTTATTTGCTTGCTTAAACTGTTGCATGTTATGCTTCGTTACAGCTCCCTTTGCATGATCATAAGTTATGTTCGGCACCATGCATTGTCATTTGCATTTTGCCCCTGCCCGCAGGCACATATCTTGCTATCTTGTATGCTTGTCTAAGTCTTCGGCCTTGTCAAAAATGGGTCGTCTCTGGGCTTTGACATTCACTCCCGTCATCTTTATGACTTTCGAGTTCCGTCAAAGAGGGGCAACTGTAGACACCCCATTTTTGACCGTCCTCAAGACTTCGACGTCATCGTTTGAACACTCGATGATCATCCATGCCTGTGTTAGTTTTGAGTTCCTGGAGGCCTCGGTCGCGCACCTTGCCTCAAGATCTCTCAACTTGTCTGTTTTGTGCTTGGTTGTGGACCAAACACTTGTGTTTTTGCTTTTGAGGGAAGAGGGTGGCTTGTTGGCCATCCCCTCAACCCATCGGCCAAGGCATGAGGCCATCGGCCTTGTTTTCTTGCCATCGGCCAAAAGTGTTGGCCAATCCGCACTCTTTTTAGTCGATCGGCCCTTGTGTTGGTCGATCGGCCTTGTTTTCTGGCCGAGCCCAGTTCATCTACTTTTTGCAGATATTTTATGCCAGCTGTCATAGCTGGCATCCACAATTCACACCCTCCATACACGTGTATGGAGGGATTTGCCCCTTGATTGGCTTGCTTAGGAAGCTTTAGAATTTGGAATTCTATAAGAAGGGAGCTCCTCCTCCCTTCTCAGAGGTTCTGAAAAATAGAGTTAGAAAAGTCGTATCTATCTATCTCTATATCTCCCTCTCTCTTGATTTGTGTGTGTATTTGTGCCTCAAAGTGTGATTTTGTCTTACTTTTGCACTAGAGCACCTAGCAATACGCCATCCTCTTGTTGTTGAGGCACTAGGGAGTTAGTTTCAGAGTTCTTGGAGTGGTTTAAGCTTGGAAAAGTTGCTGGAGCTTTGTTCTTGAAGAGGTTCTACAAGGGTGAGCAAACTTGCTTTTAATACCCCATTCTTGCTTAAGCTTTTAGACCTTCTTGCTTATTGTTTTAAGCTTAACTCTAAACTACAATAAGTTTTGATTTTTTATGCTTTAGATCTTTGTTTAAGATCACTTTTTGGTTTGGGGTTGTTTACCCCCTCTTAGGTCTTGTTTGGCCTTGTTTTAGGCCATCCCTTTTGGCCCTTGTTCTTAGCTTTGCATGACCTTTCTACCACTGAAATCCAGAGGTTTTTCAGTGGTGGAAAGGTGGTTTTGGAGTTCTAAATAGGAGAGGGTCATCCCCTCTCCCTATTGTCTTGTATGCTAGTATAAATGGCTTATATTGGTAGCATGTTTGCTTAGCTTGTTTTAGCTCCATTTCAGCAAGTATTTGGTGTTATTTTGCTATGATATACCTCTGTCTCAAGTTGGTTTAATGGCCTCTTACATGCTCCATGTACTTGCCTTGCAATCCTTTCATTTGCCTTACCATGCATCATGCTTTAAGCCATGTTTCTAGCATGATTTTGGCTCGACTCCATGAAGCTTTTAGCCTTGTTGTAACATGCTTAAGCTCTGATTTGAGTTGTTTTGACCATATATGCCATGCTTTGTATAGCCATAAGGCATTCTAGCTTGTTAGCCTTAAGTGTCCAAGTCACTAGCATGCTTTACTTGGACCATTTCAATGATTTGGCATCATTTGTTATACTATTTCAGTCCATGTTTCATGCTCAAACACTTGCACTTGTCACTCCTTTAATGCTTTAAAGAGTTGATGTTTTATGCCTCATGAATGGGTCATTGTGTATGCCATCATGTTTAGGTCTTTGGGATGCCATCTAAGTGGGTTTTTGGGCTTACTTTGACATGCCATAACTCTGATTTTATTGGTTTAAGTCATGCCATGTTTGGTTTTGATAGGTGTAGTGTAACACCCCTTTTATAGCCTTGCATGCCTCATGCTTTTGGCCCTTTATTCTAGCTTATTTTGGCTTTGGTCCTTGCATGTTTTAGGCTCATTTTGACATGATCTAGGACTGTTTTGGATTATACTTGCCATTTGCTTCATGTTTTGCATAGCCATGGTTTGAGCTCCTTGGCTAGCCTTAAGTTTTAGGCTTTCTTGTATGCCTTGTTTGGCTTGTTTGTGTGATTTGGCATCATGCCTAGCATCATTTCAGGGCTTGTAGTATTGTCATACTTGCATGCTTTGTCCTCTTTTAAGTGTTCTTGAAAGTTGCTCTCCTATGCTTAGGTGATAGGCCAATTGGCATGCATGTTTGTATGTATCTTTGTCTTCATTTCCATAGCATTTTGGCCACTGATTTTGGGCATGGCTGAGGTCTATCCATCTTTAGTTTAAGTCCATTTTACCATGTTGTCGCATGCTTGTCTCATTTT
This sequence comes from Camellia japonica, assembly GCA_030407325.1. Classification (NCBI taxonomy): domain Eukaryota; kingdom Viridiplantae; phylum Streptophyta; class Magnoliopsida; order Ericales; family Theaceae; genus Camellia; species Camellia japonica. The sequence goes on from JAPPVO010000003.1 coordinate 78,031,428, forward strand.
GTATGTTGTTGCATACTTGTCCACATTTACATGCCTTGCATGTTTGCATGTTCATGTTGCATCTTACCATGTTGTTCAAAGTTATGACTTTACATCATGCTTAGATGTTTGTCGTGTACTTGGTCCATTACATGTTATTACATGCTTACTAATTGACATGTTGTTGCATGCTCAACCACCTTTCATACTTGTTAGATTCCATGTCATTGCATGCTTGTTGTTAGTAATGTTGTTGCATACCATTACATTGTATGCATGCATGTTTGTATGCTTGGATTTCATGTTGTTGCATGTTTACTAGTTTGCATGTTGTCACATGCTTGCTAAGGTTGCATTGCATTGTGTGTGCATTCCCTTGCCTCTTGATCGAGCATGATAGAGGTTGAGGCCCCTTATGTGTTTTGTGCATTTCATTTGATATTGAATTGCACACTTGGCTCCTTTGGCCATCATGCATTGAAATGCATGATTGATGGCCCGAGGGTCGAGGACTATACTCCCTTGAGCTCATGACATGATAGGGAGGGTGGTGGTGCAAACATTGTCTTGTAAATGCATTGCCATGCTCTATTTGTCCTCTACTACAGCAACAGGAGCAGTCTGCAGGAAGAAATGGTCGACCGACCATATTCAGTGCCGATCGACAACAAACATTTGGCCGAGAGCCATATTTTTGGTCGATGACCTTCATATCTTGGCCGATGGCCTCATCTTTTGGCCGATGGCCTCACAACATGCCCACAAGGTGGTTCAGAAGTGTCACAGAAGTTAGCACAATTTTCAGAGGTACAGAGCAGTGCAAACAGAGGCAACATGTGGCATGGCGATGGATTTCCGAACGAAGCCGACCAAGCATGCGTTCGTCCCTCTTCCTAAGGCTGCTTTACTGTCTTCATAGCTTAATTAATTTTCTTAATTAGTTAAGAGTTTTGTAATAATTAATTAGCTTGTTAGTTAGTTAATTAGTTAATTTGTATTATTCTTTCGGTCCCTCCGTCGAGAGGGCGCAATTGTGTAATAAGTGTGCGTGTGTGTGATGCGCGTCTTCCAACCCCACGTCTTTCTCCCTTTTACTTAACCGCTTACGATGGTTAGTTTTAGGGCATATTTCATTTAGCATACCTTATGCTCGCATGTTTGCATCCATCCATTTGTATTGCATGCACCGGGCTCGGCGCATCGTACTAACTGCATTGTATTTCAATTCCTATTTGAATACATGTATCGAATTGTCGCATCTCATATGCCATCTTAGAATAGCCAAGCCTATTTCTAGTTGCATTCCGTATGTGTTGCATTAGCCATCTTAACATGAACTAGGATCATGCATTGATTACTAACTAGCTTCTTTGTTTTGGCTCGGAGTACACTGTGAGTGTTTATGCTTTAGCATCTTGCATGTGTGTGAGTGTTAACATGACAGCATGTTTGCCATGAGGCTAATTGCTTATTTGCTATAACTGCCTGAATGCCTGTGGGTGAAGGTTGGATTACTTGAATTGGAACGATTCATTGAAATCCGCATTTTAGCCTACTTGCGAGTAGCAAACTTCAAATCATTTTCCAAACAAACGGATATGCAATGCTTTGTTCCAAATTAGGCGATCTAGTCTATACTTGTGTGTTGTGCGCATCACTTAGTAATACTAGCTAATAACCGGAATAAGAACGCATGTGTTTTCAAAAACAAGATATCATGCTTAGTACAGGGCGATCTTTGATCGGGCGAGCGGGGGTGCTCATAGATGACCTTCCCCAATCGTACCCAAGTTCCCGAGCCGAGGCAACTTTGGTGATGACGAACACGTGGCCTTAGGCACGAGTCAGGGTTTCCTAAATTTCCCCAAAAACAAAATATTTAGGTGGCGACTCTGTATCTGGCAAAGCAGTCCATGTTTGGCACTTCTTTCTTAAAAATCAGTTTTCCAAAATGATTTGCCGGATTTGGACTCTTTGGTGATTTATCGGTCTTGCATTGCACTTTGCGGGATTAGATTCAGAATTGTGACATTTGAGTCCGAACTGTAGTAGCAAAGCCCAAGGGCGCGTCTACAGTGTGCATGTCTTCCAACCCCACGTCTTTCTCCCTTTTATTTACCAGCTTTGGATGGTTAGTTTTAGGGCATGTTTCGATTAGCATACTTATGCTTTGCATGCGTTCATCATTCATTCGTATTGCATGCACCGGGCTCAGCGCATCATTCAAACTTCATTGTATTTCAATACCTATTTGAATACATGTTATCAAGTGTTGCATTCATATGCCATCTTAGATAGTCGAGCCCACTTAGCCGCATTTTTTGCATGTGTTGCATTAAGCATCTTAACATAACTAGGATCATACATTGATTTCTAACTGGCTTCTTTTTTGGCTTGGAGTACACTGTGAGTGTTTATGCTTTGGCATCCTTGCATGTGTGTAAGTGACTGCCATGATAGCATGCTTGCCAGGAGGCTATTTGCTTAACTGTTATAACTGCATGAATGCCTGTGGATGAAGGCTTCATTGCTTGAATTGGGACAATTAATCAAAATGTGCGTTTTAAGCCCACTTTGCAAAGTGGCGAAACCATGTTTTTCTAAGCCCACTTGAGGGTGGCAAATCCACGTCTTAGCCTACTTGCGAGTAGCACCTTCAAACCATTTTCGAAAAACAAACATGAGATGTTTTGTTCCAAATTGAGTGATTTAGTCTATACTTGTGTGCTGTGCGCATCACATAGTAATTCTAGATTAATAACCGGAATAAGAACACATGTGGTTTCAAAAACAACATATCATGTTAGTAGAGGCCGATCCTTTGATCGGGCGAGCGGGGGTGCTCATTTCAGGACCTTCCCCTCTCGTACCCAAGTTCCCGAGCTGAGGCAACTTTGGTGATGACGGACACGTGGCCTTTGGCACGAGTCAGGGTTTCCTAAATTTCCCAAAACAAAATATTTAGGTGGCGACTCTGAAATCTGGCAAAGAAGTCCATGTTTGGCGCTTTTTTATTTAAAATTGATTTTTCAAAACCAATTGCCGGATTTGGACTCTTTGGTGATTTATCAGTCTTACATTGCACTTTGTGAGATTAGATTCAGAACCGTGACAGGAGTCCGAACTATAGTAGCTAGAACCCCAAATCCGCGCCCTCTCCGAAAAGGGGGGCGCGCGGAGCGAGTTCGGGCGGTCTACAAACACGTACTCTGATACCACTTTGTCACGACCTAAACCTACCGCTATAGGTTTAGCGTCGTAACCGGCCAGTAATCCTTGGATTACCGAAGGTCTATGAACAAATTATCAAGTAATAAGGGGCTGCGGAAGCAAATATTGAAACATACATAGTCTATAGGGTTGTGCAGACATACATGGAACAGAAATTTCAAAACTGAAACATATACATACATAAGTGACGTTAAACTTCCTTAAGTCTTGCATTACTATACAGGTAGTATCATAAAGGACTTAGCCCAGCGTACAGATGAACAAAAAACAAAATAACAAAACATTCTGGGCATGGTTCACAAAACTTGACTTTTCAAATGGGAACCTCCCTGTGAGGCACAATGGTTGGCTGACCCAAAACTTTCCAGGCAGCAGTTTAGGCCTGGTCATGTGCCTGCTCACCTTCATATATAATATAAATAGTGAGCGAAAGCCCAATGAATATTAACAGAGTAAAGGGCTAATGAATGATGTTCCATATCAGATTCAGAAAGTAGAAATGGATTCATATTCTTATTCAGAGTTCAGAAACATGTACTTGTTTAGTTTCACAAAGGATCATATGTGGTATACCCATTAGTGCTAACAAATCATGTATAAAGCATTAAAGGTCATACTTGACCAGCTCCATAAAGGAACCTCTAGTACCGGGAACTTGTAACATACTTGAGCCACAAGTATTATTACCCCCGGGCAAGGGCCTTGTGCTAAGGATGCCACGAGTACTTTTTAATATATATAGACAATCATTCATTGATTCAGAACATAACATGTCAGAAAATAAAGCATTTCTTATCATATCATATCATATAAGAAATTACTTAAACATAAACATAGCTTTACAAAGTTATTACTCACTGATAGCTCCCAAGCAAACAAATCAGATGACTTGCTGCACGTGACCTACACAGACACAGAATGAATACGTACTGAATTATACACCCGGAATCATTAACTTAGTTCTTTCTTATCTTGGTGTGTTTCTACTTCTTATCCTTATTATTTTGTCTTAACTATGACCTAGGAATGCCTAGGATGCAATGTGGATACCAAAATGCACTTTGAAACACTTAACAAAATTTGCTGAAAACAGGGCCTTCGCTCGAGTGCAACTTCCTTTGCTCGAACGGAGGCTAAAAAATGTGAGTGGTCACTCGAGCGCAACTTTGGTCACTCGAGCAGCTTGTAAACTCTACAAATGTACTGGTTGCTTGATTTTTTCGCTCGATGCACGCTCAACGGTTGCTTGAGCGTGAGACTGAAGTCTTCGCTCGAGCGCAACTCTTGCCGCTCGAGCAGTCTGCAAAAATTGTAAACTTCTGGGAGCATGCATTTTATGCTCGAGCTAACTTTTGGTTGCTCAAGCGATAGTGCAAAATATAAAGTGGTCGCTCGAGCGCAGGTTCTGTTGCTCGAGCGGAGAGACAGAATATGGAATTTCCAGATTGCTCTTCCAAGTTCAAAACTCAAATTCAAAGCTGGAAATTATGGTCTTTTAGGCCAAAAACTTAAGGAAACACTTGTAAACTGATAAAACATGGTGAATTAAAAATCATTTCGTAAAATTAAGCCCAAAAGCTTTGTTAATTGTTCAAAACTCAAACTTGAAATTATGAAAACATATCATTGCATATCATGCATGTAAAGATGCAAGTTCAAAGCTTTCAAAATAGGATCAAATGAGGTGTTTAACTCAAAAACATGTTGAATTCTCAAAACAATGCCAAAATAAGGACATGCAAGAGGAAATTCTTTGAATTCAACTTCAAAATCATGAGAATTAGGCATGCATGCATGATACACTCCTAAAACCATTTATCTAGCTTGGTTCTTGCATTACACAACTTAGTTCTCTAGAATTCATGTTCTAAATACCAAGATTATACAATCTAAGTGTTGAATCTTTACCTCAACTTTTCAATCAAGCTCCAACTGGTGAATTCACTTAGATTCCAAACCAAATCCTTAAATTCCAAGCTAATTCCTTTCAAATTCTAGCAATTTCCTTGTTTGATCTCAATTCTCTCTCTCTCTCTCTCTCTCTCTCTCTCTCTCTCTCTCCTCACGTTTATGCCATCAAGGATGAAGATATGAGAGTGTAAAATGTAATTAAGGGTTCACTTGTGCCTTATATAGGGTTGAATTAATTAAGTTTAATTAAACATGGTTAGGCTTAGCTAATTCTATCTATTTTATTCTAATTAATTCGTTCCGAATCGAAAATAACACATAAATCAAGTCAATTTCGTGTTCAGATGCCAATAAGGCCTTTAATTCACACAACAAAACAGAAACATGAATAGATATTCTTACGATAGACAGATATGAATACAAATAATGCAATACGCATGCAATTAATTTAAAATTTCATCTTAATTACTTATTAGACATCTTTAATCATGGTTCAGCAATTAATAGGTCAGGGTTGTTACAGTTGGCGCATCTCCTCTTCTTTCTCCCACGTGGCATTCCTTCCATACTGTTCTTTCCATTTCACTTTCACCATTGGAATGGATTTTTTTCTCAGTTGCTGTACTTGTCGGTCAATAATCTACTCTGGCCATTCTTTCTACTCCATATTTTCATTGAGAGCAATGCGGTGGTATTCTATCACATGAAACGGATCCCAGAGGTAGCCTCTCAATATTGACACATGAAACGCGTTATGTATTTGTTTCATACATGGTGGTAAAGCAACTCTGTAAGAACTGGACCAAGTCTTTCCAGAATTTGAAACGGCCCAATGTAATGGGATGACAACTTTTTCTTTTTGCCAAATCTCAACTGGCCCTTCATTGGAACTACACAGATGAACACGTGATCACCAACTTCATATTCAAGAGGCCTTCTTCTAACATCCGCATAACTCTTTTGTAGGCTTTAAGCTGTCTAGAGTCTTTGCTAAATAAGTTTAATCTTTTCGGTGGTGGTTTGCACAATTTTCAAGCCCAAGCATGACTCTATCCCCGACTTCTGTCCAACAGATCGGTAATCTATATTTTTTGCCATATAAGGCTTCATACGATGCCATGGCAATGCTGGAGTGGAAGCTATTATTATACGCAAACTCTACCAATGGTAAGTAATCTTCCCAACTCCCTTGAAAATCTAAAGCACACATTCGAAGCATATCTTCTAAAGTCTGTATGGTTCATTCTGATTATTCATCAATTTACAGATGGAATGCAGTACTAAATCTGAGTTCTATCCCCATTGCTGCTTAAAGGCTTTTCTAGAATCTAGATACAAATTTCAGATCTCTATCCGACACAATAGACACCAGTACTCCATGTAAACAAACAATTTCATCAACATATATAGTAGCAAGTCTATAAGCATCATAAGTAGTCCTTACGAGAAGAAAATATGCAAATTTAGTTAGTTTATCAACTATAACTCAGATAGAATTCATACCTCTCGAGGTTCGAGGTAGTCCAACAATAAAGTCCATGGTTATGTGCTCTAATTTCCATTCTGGAATAGGGAGAGGTTGAAATAGACCTGCTGGTTTCTGATGTTCAGCTTTAACTTGCTGGCATTATAGACATTTAGACACATATTCTGCAATTTCCCGTTTCATATTAGGCCACCAATAACTTTGTTTCAAATCCCGATACATCTTGTTATTGCCCGGATGCATTGCAAACATTGACTTGTGAGCTTCATCCAGAATTCTCTTATTTAACTCAGGGATGTTCGAAACACACAATCTATTTTGGAATTTTAACACTTCATTCTTCACATTAAACCCCGATTTCATATTCACTTCAATTTCATTAATCATATTCTTGAGGAATTCATCATCTTTTTGCCTCAGCTTGATTTCATCAATAATTGTCAGCTAGGCTGCAATGGTGGCTATCAACCCACTTTGCGCATGTAACATTACTTCAATCTTGGACTTCTCAAAGTCTTGCAGGATTTCCTTATGTTCAGTAAGTGGGCAAGCCAAGTTCCCCGTTGTAGACACCCCACTTTTGACTGCCCGTGAGACTCGGACGCTTGGTTCAGTGCACTCGATGATGAAAGTTGAATTGCGAATTCGCAGCGATTCAGAATCAATCAAGCTTCCGAAATAGCTTCACATCTTCAACATTTACCTTGCTTGAACCCTTGGGTCTCATTTTTGGACCATTTCTCACCCTGAGCTGAGTTTGAACCAAGAAAACAGGGAAGACCATCAAGGCCTGGCCGTGCATTGGTGATAGCCGGCCATGGCTATGAATGGTCAGCCGGCCTTCGATGGCGATAAACACTGTTCTGGGCGGGAGGCCGCCAGTTGTCCATTTTTGAAGATATTTGTCACCTTTTCAGCTTGAATTCTATAAAACCGAAGCTCTGAGATTGTTTTAAGGGTTGAACAAAATATCTAGAAGAGAGATATACACCTTGAGAGCCTTAACTCCTCCTTCTCCCATTGCAAGGCATCCTTTGAGCTAACCTAGTTTGCTTACACAATCACTACACACCCTACACAGCCTTGTTTGATCATCCAAAAGCCTTGGTTGATCTTGAGGAAGTGTAATTCAAGTTTGAGAGTGCATTGAATTTGAGTTTGAAACTCTAAAACCAAGCTAGCTTCTTGAAAAGTATAAGCTTGCTTTCTCTTTCCTTGCTTTCAATTTTTGTTCTTTACTCCATCATTCTTGCTGTTTTGGTTGCTTTTGAGCTTGTTTGAGGTGTTGGAGTTGAGTTTGAAGGGTTACCAAAAGGGTACTCTTTCTACACCTTTATTTCATAACCTAAACTCATCTCCTTTTCACTCTCTTTCTTTAGTATTCATACTGATTTTCAGAGGTTAAAAGAGGCTAAAAAAAACCTGCTTGGAGGTTTCAAGAGTGGAGGGGTTAGCCACCCCTCCTTAGGCTTGTTTGCTAGCTTTAATTCTTTCCTATTTTGCTTACCTTTTTTTGGCTTTTTTAGTGTAATTTCAGCACTATTTTTAGCCTTTTAGGGTCTATTTTGGGGTTGTCATGGCCTTTAAAATTGTTCCATGCTTTGGTTGGTTCATGTGTTGTCTCATAAATTGCATATGTGTCTTATATTGTATTGTTCTAAGCTTTACTTTGCTTTATTTCCATGTTAAGAGTCTCACTCTAACTAATCAATCAACCATCTATCATTTGTATTTGAGAATGATTTTAACCGATCGAGTTTGTTCGAAACATGTAAGAATGACCTACAATTAATGGCTTAATCTCTTAGGAGATTCATTGTCAACGGTGTAGCCTTTCTCTCATGTTTTAGAGAGACCTCTCATTTGACATTATTTCTCGTTTAGAGGACTTGAACATCACCAAGGATAAATGGACTAATGAATGGAGAGGCCTAATAAAATTGGTTTAAAACTTGAATCAACACACTTAAAGAAAATGGCTAGAAAAGCTTGAACTTGGCCAGACGTTATGCCAAGTTCCTTGTGTCAAGGGTCATCAAGCATCAATTCATGGTGTTTTTCATGTCCTTGAAGCGTCTCAACTTCCCTTTTTTGAGTTCATTCCATGACAAAAAGGGAGGGGTGGTCCATTTACATTACATTCATTGAATTTGGTCCAAAATGACATCCGAAATCGTCAAGCGATCATATCGCTCATTGATGGTTTTAGAGTCAATCCCAACCTTCTCTTGAGGCTCTTCTATGACAGAGAAGGAAAGAAGGACAAACAGAGCTTGAAAATGTTCTATCTGCACTGATTTCACCTCAGAGCACAAAAACAGAGCTTTGCACCAAATCAATGCACGACCGGCCCTTTGTAGGCCCGACCGGTTGTCGGTAATACACGGTCGGCCCTTGGTGTTTGGCCAGCAGTTCAGTTTTGCAGAAACAGAGGCAGTGGCTGAAGGTGAAACAGAGGCAGTCTAGGGCAGACAGAGCAGCTTTCAGGCGATGCACATGCAACCTCCATCCATCTTCCTCGGTGTTCATATCGAATGCGTTTGGTTATTTAAATTTGTTTCACTAGTATAATGAATTGTGTTGTATTAGTCTAATTAGTTGTAGCTAATTAGTTGGTGTTGTAATATTTAATTAGCTTAGCCTAGTTAAATTTTTAATTAATTAGCTTAGATAGTTAGTTAATTATTCATTTCAAGTGTTGCAATAATTAGTTAATTAGTTTAGCTATTTATTTGAGTTTTGTAATAATTAGTCTAATTACCTTAGTTAGATTAGTTTTAAATTAGCTCGGCTTAGCTAATTAGTTTTCGCTTTATTCATTCGGACCCTCCTTTGCGAGGGCGTAATGTTGTAATAAGTGTGCATGTGTGTGTATGTCTTCCATCCCCACGTCTTTCTCCCTTTTATGTAATCGCTTTTGGTGGTTAGATTAGGGGCATATTTCAATTAGAATATCGCATGTTTGCATCCATTCATTTGTCTTGCATGCACCAAGGCTCGATGCATCATTCAAACTGCATCGTTATTTCAATATCTTATTTGAATACGTGTTTAATCGCATGTTGTTTAAATCAATTCGTATGCCATATTAATAGCTGAGCCTATTAATTGCATCTTTTGCATGTGTTGCATTAGACATCTTGTATAGTTAGAATCATGCATTTTTCTAACTAGTTTTTGTTATGGCTTGGAATACTCAGTGAGTTTTACGCTTTAGCATACTTGCATGTGTGTGATTGCCATATTTCCATGTTTCGCATGCTTGCCATGAGGCTATGTGTTTAAATGCTAAACTGCATGAATGCCTGTGGATGAAGGCTTGTTGTTTGAATTGGAACAATTCAACGAATGTAAGTTTTAAGCCCACTTTGTTGAGTGGCAAATCAGTGTTTTAAGCCCACTATGTTTGGTGGCAAATCCGCACCTTTAAGCCCACTTAAGGGTGGCAAATTCAAACTATTTTCACAAACAAACATGACTTGAAATGTTCTAATTCTTACGATGTAGTCTATACTTGTATACGTGCGTATCACATAGTAATGTTATATTAATAACCGGAATAAGAACACATAATGTTTATAAAAAAATAATATCATGATTAGTAGAGGCCGATCTTTGATCGGGCGAGCAGGGGTGCTCAATTCATGACCTTTCCCTTTCGTACCTAAGTTCCCAAGCCGAGACAACTTTAGTGATGACGGACATGTGGCCTTTGACACGAGTCAGGGTTTCCTAAATTTCTCCAAAAACAAAATATTTAGGTGGCGACTCTGTATCTGGCAAAGCAGTTCAATGTTGGCATTATTTGATGTAAAATCGATTTTCCAAAAAGATTTGTCGGATTTAGATTCCTTGGTGATTATCAGTTTCACATTACACCTTGTAAGATTAAATTCAGAACTGCGAGAGTCCGAACTGTGAGGCCTTCTTTTCAAACCCTTTCCGAAAGATGGGGCGCGGAAAAAGTCGAGTCCATAATTTCTGGAAACTCTGCTGGGGATTTAGAGAACTTAACTCGAACTCATGATATGACTTTTTATATACACTTATGTGTTTCTTTGCATTTGCATTTGCATCGGTGCGCTTAAGTCACAGTGTTTTCCATCTGCTATTCTTGAATAGTTTGTCGGAGGCTCGCTTGGAAAAGCTTGCCAAAAGGCTGATCGGTTATGGACTCTGCCACGATGGGAACACAACCCTTGGATCTGGACTACCGCTGTACCATTTGATCCTCCTTTCACTTCTCAGTGTTAGGTGTGAGAGGTATATTAGGTAGTCTTACTGAGGTACCCTTTTGGACCAATCGACCTAGTTGCATATCGGAAGCCATAGAGATTGTTCCAAACTAGGACAGGTTGCTCACACAAATGCAGGAATTGTGTGAAACCGCTTGTTTTGCATAGTGACTCCCTAGCTCCTAATGAAATTAGGACAGGGTAACCCTACCCCATCATAGGGGTGTTTTGGCTCTCATTTGCTTGATACGTGCTTTTAGAGTGAAACTCTGCAAGAATGTATGTATCAGTTGCCAGTCTAGGTCTCAGTTTTTGGGGTAGAAATTTGGGGCAGAAATCAGTGTTTGAGTACAGTTATCCAGCTTATGATTGCAACTGCATGTTATTTCTGTCTGAGCCGAGGTGCTGTGCGGTTTTTGATTTTTGCTTCTTTTTGCTTTATTTTCTTTTTGCAAGGTAGTTTTACACCATTGCTTTAGACGAGTCTGTTACACCTCAAGCGCTCTGGACCCGAGTAAGACGACTTTACCGATCTGGGGATCTAGTCAGGGGACAACCAGTGTTTGTGTCACTCCTCCCAGTTACTAGACGAAGGAGGGTTCAGCAGAATTCGCCAATTCGGCAGTCACCGTTTACCTCGCTTGTGCCCAGTCAGGCCCGATCATCTACTTATACTCCAGACAGAGAGTATTCACCAGTTCCGGAAGTTCAAAATCCTCCAGCTGACATGGAAGATATGTTTCGACAACTCCAGCAAACTATTGAGGTTATGCAGCTAGATGCTACTCGCCAAGTGGAAGTCACCGCCCGTCAAGCAGAAATTGCAGCCCAGCAAGCTGAGTTGATCGCTAGGCTACAACAACAACAATCGCAGCAGGCAGCAGCCTCTGCGTCTCATCCACCTCCTGCAAACATTCCGGTACCCGAAACTACTGCTCCCACAGCTAATGTCTAGGAAAATGTGGACATCCCAGTGGATCCTATCCCACCCCAGACTTCTAAGGCACCGGTTTACCAAACAGAGGCGCCGTTTGAATTTGGGGTCGACCCTACCGCACTGAAAGTGAGTAAGCTTGAGAAGCTCTTTAAACGGGCACAAGGCGTGAACTCGATCCCTGATATAAAGGATGGCTATACTGAGTCAGCGGTGATGTTGCCAGACAGATTCAAAATGCCACATATAGACCGGTTTGATGGTTCAGGGGATTCTATGGTCCATTTACGGCTATTTTCTGACATCCTACAACCCATGGGTCTCACCAGACTACAAAAACTGTCGCTCTTCGGCTGGACCCTGTCAAGTATAGCGGCCATCTGGTATACTAAGCTTGAAGACTCTGTGAAGAGAAATTGGGAGGAAATGGTCGAGGCCTTCATAGCACAGTACTCCTACAATACTCAAATCGAGGTCACTACTCGTGATCTCGAAGCAACTCACCAGGAATCAAAGGAGGGCTTCTCAGATTTTGTCACTTGGTGGAGGACCAAAGCCTCTATGATGACCACCCGACCAGATGAAAAGGACCAGATCAGAATGGTGGTCCATAATTTTCAACCAAGACTGTTACAGAAAATGATAGTCTTACCTCTATCTACTTTTGTCGACCTCCATGAAATAGGGGTGCAGATAGAGGATGCAATGAAGTAGGGTCTGATAGACTACGAGAAAGAGCAGCCTAAGAGATCTTTTGCACGCAGTTCTAATGTGACTACGAGTGGTAGTGCAGATGCAAGGCCTTCTGATGTGGGTATGGTCACCACCACATCGAAAACTGCCGACCCCTTTGCCGATACATCCGATACAACCTCACAAACCTCAAAGCACCAACCTCGAGGCCAAAGGGTCTTCACTCTACTATACATGTCCTTATCCAAAGCCTTAGGGGTCCTGATAAAAAAGGGGCACCTTAAGCCACTAGACCCTCGCCCCCTACCTGATCCTCTTCCCCCGAAACACAACCTTTCCAAATACTACGCTTTTCATCAACAGCATGGTCACGACACTGACCTATGCTTCAGATTGCATCATGAGATTCAGGATCCCATTGACAATAAGGTGATAGCGCCTCCTTAAAAGCCTAACATCACTAGAAATCCCCTCCCACCACATAACCAGGTCCCTCTACCCTGGCAAATAAACCTTATCCATACACTGGCCGTCCCTTACGACCCCAGTACATACATCACCCCTATCCACCTACCTAAGCCGGTGATGTTCATCCCGGAAAGCACAAATCTATGCATGATGAACGCGTCCACATCCCAACCCAAACCTATGGTGGTGATTGTGGTAAATGAAGACAGGCTAGCCTTGGTGGAGAATGGGAATGCCAGTCCAATGCCTGAATGCTCCGTGGACTTATCTGAGGAGAAATACAACCCTTGCTGCTATATTGTGCCAACCAATCAGGCTAGACCAGATGTGGAGTTGCTAACAGGAATGGAGGTCAGTGTGGTCCAGGAGGATGGCCCAAGCTAGGGATTAGACGATCTAGCTAATCTGGAGGAGGACATTGACAATCTGAAGTTCTTCGATGAGTAAGATTCGGGAGATGTGCACATTAACTGGTTCGATCTGAATAGGTCGACAGACAATTCGAGGTGGCTTAGTGATGAACCTGATATGGATGAAGGACTTCAACGAAAGCTGGAACAGCCAGAAGTAGGAACTGCTACAAGGGCCGGAATGGCCGATAACAAGGGAAAATTGCCGGAGAGCACTGGTATTAAGAATTCTGCTCAAGAATTGAGTATTGTTAGTACAGTTGATACAGAGCAAGAGGTCGCACTAAAGTGGTTTGAACAGGAAAGGGACGAGAATAGTCAGAAAGCTAGAAAAACCAAAGGCCCTGTAGGGGATGACTGTGATGTTGACGTGGGAGTATTTACAACGGAGCTGGACAATTGCCTGTCGGTTGTTGGAGGAATATGGTGGAAAGATAATGATCAGCATCTTGCCCACACAGATGAAGATTGGGGTCAGTACCTGCCAGATGACAATTGATATTCTGAGGAAGTGGACCACATGACTAGAAGTGGGTGGTACTTCAAGCCCCGACACTTAGACCAACCAGAAGCATCCAGAATGGATAAGGAGGCCGAAAAACAGAAAGACAAGCAATTGGAAGAAGAAGCTGTACTGAAGCAGCTGAAGAAGATCCAAGCGGACATATCTATCTGGGGATTGCTCATGGCTTCACGCATGCACCGGCAAGCTGTATTGTCGGCAATGGATAAGGCCAAGCTGTCTATCGACACAACTCCAGAGAAACTGGTGGGATTTGTCTTCCCAGGAGGTGCTGCGCCATCTTTGACCTTCTCAGATAAGGAATTGCCTCCCGAGGGCTCTGCGTATAACAAATGCTTATACATCTCAGTTGAATGCAAAGAGAAGTGGGTGCCGGTCGTGTTAGTTGACACTGGGTCTACGATTAATGTTTGTCCGTCACGCATGGCCTATACTATTGGCTTGAAGCCAACAGACTTTGTACCAATGGCCCTGGTGATCCGGGCTTATGACAACACAAGCAGAGAGATGATGGGAACAGTTCAGATCAGAACACAGGTCGGGCCGGCCCAACAGGATGTTGAGTTTGACGTCCTGGATGTTTCGGCTACCTTCAACTTGCTACTTGGGTGACCCTGGCTGCACCAAGTAAAAGTTGTTTCTTCCACCTCGCATCAGATGCTGAAGTATCCTCTTGGAAAAGGGGTAGCCATTGTTTTCGGGAATTCTTCTATACATCCTCCGCCGGAGGTCACTACACTAGTACTGGAGATTGTACACAGCGACGAAGATGTTTTCTTGTCTGGTTTTACCTTGGCTGAGGCCCAAGTGGTGTAAAACATCTTAGCTATTGATGAGGGGTTGTACGTCAGCGCTCAATCAGTCTACCTCATGAACAAAGCTACAGCATATACCTAGGATGGGATTAGGAAAGAGCGTCCGGAAGGGCATTACTGCACTAGCCGAAGTGCCACATAACCCTCATGCCTTTGCCTTGGTCTATACACCCACCAAGGAGGACTGGGTAAGAAAAGGAAAGGAAATGGCAGGAAGAGCCAAAGCTAAGCAAAGTGGGAAGCACTATGAGCTTGTACATAGACCAATTCAGGGAACTCTGAACGGCCGCTTTGTCTGGGAGGGGGAAGACTTCCCATTTTACAGCTTTCCTGAGCCATGGTTTAACTTTGAGAAATGGCGTCTGCCTGGCTTTGAGATTTTCTTCGACCTACAGCTGCAAGAGGGTGAAGCCATAGAGGAACTGATTTAATTACCTGCTGAAGCTGAATAGAGTACAGAGGGTGAGTCCAACAGCAGTGAACTTGAGATAGGTGAAGCAATGGCATGTCCCCTTTTGGATTCTCAGATCAAATCGGAGAGCTTGGGGGATGACTTCACCATTTCCATGACCGGAGATCAATCAAGTGTGAACCCTTCCGGTGGTATTCTGGATGCATCTAACGCACCCTTTCTCACTTGGCAGCTGAAGGAGGGTTTTCTGTCTAGTAGTTCTAAATAAGGTAGTGAGCCGAAATCTGATTCCATAGAGTCTGTGGAGTCAGAATCAGATTCCAGTTCTTCTGAATCGGAGTCCGGTATTCCTGGAGTTGATAACCTGGATGCCGTAGTTTTTTCCAGGTCGTCTTTTTTCTTTTCTTTTGAGTTGGTTGTAACCGAGGAATTAGATGAGCTGGAAGCTTTGAATGAGAATGATACCACTGCTGTTTCTGAGTACTTTTCTGTGCCACTTGTATATTGCATTGATCATGACTTTCAAAATTTTGATAAAAACAACGAGGAAGGAATTCCTCTGATTTTGAAACATTTGATTGATCAAGAAGAGGAGAGGTTTGTAAAACCCCTTGTTGATGAAATCATTGCAATTAATGTGGGTACTGA
The DNA here is from genome assembly GCA_030407325.1 of Camellia japonica. Taxonomy (NCBI): domain Eukaryota; kingdom Viridiplantae; phylum Streptophyta; class Magnoliopsida; order Ericales; family Theaceae; genus Camellia; species Camellia japonica. The sequence continues at coordinate 78,047,173 of JAPPVO010000003.1, forward strand.
GAAGGATCCGCGTCTGGTCCAAATCAGGTCCACATTGTCTTCAGAGGAACGCGAGCGCTTAGTCGCTTTATTAAAAGATTTCAAAGATGTTTTCGCATGGTCCTACGAAGACATTCCTGGAATCGATCCTGAGAATGTACAACATCGGATCCCTCTTGACCCCGAGGCCCAACCTGTCAAGCAGAAGCTTCGGAGAATATGCCCGGATTGGGCTTTGAAGATTAAGGAAGAGGTCACCAAGCAGATCCATGCAGGGTACTTGCTAGTATCTGAGTATCCAACTTGGTTGACCAACATCGTTCCGGTACCGAAGAAAAATGATAGAATTCGGGTGTGCATGGATTTCAGAGATCTGAACAAAGCTAGTCCAAATGACGACTTTCCTCTACCGCATATCGATGAATTGGTGGACTTCACAGCAGGCCATGCGTTCCTCTCCTTTATGGATGGATTTTCCGGGTATAACCAGATCTTGATGGCACCCGAAGAGAAGACTGTCTTCACCATGCCGTGGGAAACCTACTACTACAGGGTGATACCGTTCAGTCTGAAAAATGCTGGGGCTACTTACTAACGGGCTGCAACCACGATCTTGTATGATATGATCCACAAAGAGGTTGAGGTGTACGTGGACGACATGATTGTTAAGTCCAAAGAAAAAGAGGGCCACTACACCGCCTTGAATAAATTCTTCCAACGGATCAGGGAATATCGGTTGAGGCTGAATCCACAAAAATGCACTTTTCGTGTCACAGCAGGGAAAATACTGGGTTTCTTGATCACACAGAGGGGTATTGAGGTTGATCCTTCCAAAATCAAGGCCATACTAGAAATGCCACCACCAAGGATTGAAAAGGAGATGCGAGGCTTTCTAGGTAAAGTGCAATTCATAAAACGGCTTATTGCAAAATTAACCTTGACTTGTGAGCCACTATTTGGTCTCCTGAAGAAAGGAAAGAAATTCCAATGGGATGACCGATGCCAGTTCTCTTTTGAACTAATCAAGTTGTACCTTCAGAACCCGCCCATGTTGTCACCGCCAGAACCGGCAAAGCCGTTAATTCTGTATCTGTGAGTAACCGACACGACCATGGGCTACATGCTTGCACAAGAATCTAAGGATAGAGTGGAGAAAGCCATCTATTACCTGAGCAAGAAGATGCTGGAATATGAGACCCGTTACATCCCGCTGGAGAAGGCTTGTTTAGCCTTAGTATGGGCCACTAGGAAGTTGAGGCACTGCCTATTAGCTCACTCCGTAATTCTGGTTTCGAGATTAGATCCCATCAAATATCTCTTCGAGAAACCAGCGCAACAGGTAGGCTAGCTCGTTGGCTACTTCTTCTCTCTGAATTTGATTTGAAATATGTGACTCACAAGTCTGTCAAGGGGAGAGCGGTAGCTGAGTTCTTGGCAGATCACCCAGTGGAAGGGGACAAAGCGGTAGAATACCTATTTCCAGATGAAGCTATTCTACAAGTTGAGGAAGGGACCTGGACAATGTACTTTGACGGAGCATCTAACCAGTACGGTTATGGTATAGGGGTGTTGCTAATAGCACCCGAAAATTCCCATATGCCTTTAGCCTTCAAACTCCGGTTCAAGGTATCCAACAACGAAGCAGAATACGAAGCGTGTATTGCTGGCTTAGAAGCCGCCATGGAACTAGGGGCAAAAAGGTTGGACGTCATTGGGGACTCGAACCTGGTTATGTCTCAAGCAAAAGGAGACTGGAAGGTTAAGGAAGAAAGGATGAAAATCTATCACCAAACCCTGGACGTTCTGATTCTTAGGTTTGAGAAGCTAACCTTCACACATCTGTTAAGAGAAAACAATAGGTTTGCTGACGCCTTATCAACTTTATCTTTTATGATAGACATCCCGTTGGGGGTCCGGATGCGTTCGATCATTATTGAACAGAGGTATGCACCGGCCTACGAGTTGATCGCCGCAATAGATGAAGTATAAGATCAGAACCCCTGGTATTATGATATTTGGAACTTTTTGGAAAATGAGGCTTATCTACTAGGGGCAAATGCCAAAAATAAAAGGGCAATACGGTGAATGGCTGCTCAGTTTATCATCTGCGGGGGTAAGTTGTACAAACGAGGCCATTTGGGAATGCACAAGCTGTGCGTTGATGCAGAAGAGTCGAAGCGCCTAATGAAGGCCATCCATGGGGGAGAGTGTGGAGCACATATGAGCGGTGTAATGCTAGCCTGGAAGATTCTCAAGCAGGGCTACTACTGGTCAACCATGGAAGAGGATTGTATCGGTTTTGTTTGGCGATGCCACAAATGCCAAATTTATGCAAATCGCATGAACATCCTGCCATCGAAGCTGTACAACATGACTTCACCGTCGTCGTTTTCAGTCTGGGGAATTGATGTTATTGGGGCAGTTTTGCCGAAAAGGTCAAATGGGCATGAGTATATCTTGGTGGCAATAGGCTATTTTACAAAGTGGGTAGAAGCCCAATCCTATGCAGTGCTGAAAGCGTCGCATGTAGCCAAGTTCATCAGGAATAACATCATTTGTCGTTATGGGGTCCCGAATGAGATCATTTCAGACAATGGCTCCCATTTTAAGAAAGAAGTGAGCGACTTGTTGGAGAAATACAACGTGGCTTTTCATAAGTCATCCACATATCGGCCGCAAACCAACGGAGCTGTTGAGGCTGCCAACAAGAACATCAAGCACATTTTGCAGAAAATGGTGGAAATTTACAGGGACTGGCCAGACAAATTGTCATTTTCTCTCTAGGGCTGCAGGACTTCAATTCGGACATCTACTGGGGCAACTCCGTATTCTCTAGTTTATGGGATGGAAGCTGTTCTGCCAATTGAAATAGAGGTTTCGTCGCTGCGGGTTATGGCTGAGTGCCAAATAGCAGAAATTGATTGGCAGCAGAGTAGGTTCGAGGAATTTATGCTATTCGACGAGAGGCGGCTGAAAGCACTATACCATGTCCAAGGATATCAACGCAGAATTGCTAGAGCTTTCAACAAGAAAGTTAAGTCCAGGAATCTGAAAGAAGGGGATTTGGTGCTAAAAGACAACTGAGCTCCCATCCACGACCCTAGGGGCAAGTTCAGACCCAATTAGACTGGTCCTTACGTCATCAAATCAATTTGGTCGGGCGGAGCTGTCATTCTTATGGACTTAGATGGTCTCGAATTTTCCCAACCAATCAGCATGGACAAGTTGAAGAAATACTGTCCTTGAGTGGCTTGCTAGGTCAAAAACCCAGAAGGGCGACCTAGGCAAAAGTTAGAGCACAAAAAAATTAGAAAAAAAGAAAAACTGAGCTCGCAAGGTTGAAAACACAGAAAGGGCAGCCTTGGCAAAAGTTAGAGCGTAAAAGGAGAGTGCTAATCCCCGAGTGAACCCCAACTGAACTACGTAAGGCATGATTCCCATCTTCAGGATACGTAGGCAACTTCATTTTGAAGTTCAGCCATAAACACTTCCAACTCAACTGTCTTGTCCATGAGATTGTTCAGGTCATCTTTGTCTTTTTTGTGTCAAAGAGTTCGGTTGTGATCTTCACTATGAGAGCTCGTTACAGTACAGTGCAGTGCTATTCAGACAAGGGGCAATTTTTCATTTGCTGGATTTAGGGTTGTACATCTCGAGGATAGATTCCATGTGTGTCAAGTTGTGATCCTTATCGAAAATGGTTTTGAAAAGTTTTAATAAAAGTTGATTTTGTTCAAATTAATCTTTTTACAACTTAGACCATTTTTGGACCAAAAGGAAAATTTTCAGTGCCCACAACTTCAATTTCATTGATTTCAATACAAATTCTCAAACTCTCGATACACATCAAAGTTGTTTTTTATTACATTCAAAAGGAAAAACTTGAAAGTACAGATCAAAGCAATAAACTTAGGGCATAGATGAGTCAGGTGTTCTTGCGTCCCCTCCCAGAGTTTGTGGAAGCTTCAGATGCTAAAGTAGGCCCGGTTTGCGCCTCGTCTTTAAGCCAAGCCAAGCATTCGCCAGAAAGGGCGTAACTGAAATCGGGAACAGGAACCAGAAGTTCTCAAATCCTCCAAGCATTGGGGTATCGAGCCAATTGTGAGCCTCGGATTAGAAATGAAGCTGGGTACTCTATCCCCTTTTCTGGGCAAGTCTGGTCATGCCCAAGCTGACGCCTGAATCGAAATGGAAAATAGAAGACACAGTGTGTCAAGCCAATCAGCTAAATGCCGGGTTGCCGAGACATGCTGTAGCTCATCTCAGGCAAATTAAACCAGGGGCAACGTCAGCAGCAGACCTATTGCACATCCAATGGCACCACCACCTTCGTTCAGGAAATCAACTAGCCGTTGGCGAAAGAAATAGCCCCGTGCTGAATATGCAGGGAAAGAGTCCACTACTTTCAACCTGTCCATGAGCCATATCTGGAAAGGGATGAAAGAAAACAAAGATTAAAGAATAGAGAGGTGTATGTGGAGAGAAAAGTAAGAAAGGGTTTTGAGAAAAAAACAGAGCGTGAGTGCCGAGTAATGTGAGAAACACATGTAAGGTAGGGTGGGAAACATTACCTGCAAAAGTAGTGGACTTCCTGCGAGTTTGGTCGTCTCCCGCCAATGGAAGGCATCCAAGCCTATCAAAGTCTCAGCTAATGCTAAGCCAATGCAGCTCTTTCCCTCTTTATAGCCTTGGGCCACTCCAATCAAGTGAATGTTAGACCCTCCGAAATCCGGGGCAAGAAGAAAATGAGCAACATACACAAACAAAGGGCATACTGCCGAAAACTCTGCCAAAGATAGTCGCCGCGGTCACCGGCATCAAAAAATCGATGAATCAAACTACGGATTTCTAGTTCCCCATTGTGAGCTAAAGATCAACCCTCATGCAGGATAAGCCAGCACATCCGTCATAAAGCTTGGGCGTGATCGAAACGAAGCTGAGGCAAGATTTCCTCATCGCGCCAGGACTCCATTAGTGCTTGAAATTCTTCGATTGTCGGGCATAGCTCTTGTCCCCCAAAGCTAAAGACGTGTGTAATTAGATTCCAACATCAAGCCGCGCTTGTAGGAACGGGAAACACAGCGGAGAACGACTTAGTGGGAATAGTGCATTTATCCCAAAATCCTGGAAATTCACTTTTTCTGAGCCATCTAAAGCAGCTATCCATTCTCGAAGTCTGTTGACGAATAATATCTCCATTTTGAGAGAAAACTTTCAAGAACTTATGTGGTTGCCAGAAAAGCAGCATGGGAGTCTTATTTATAGAGTTTGGGAAGCAGCTGAGCATGACACCTGGATAGCACTGACCGACATCACACCAATGGCCGGCCGTGCATCAGTGAGGCCCGGTCGGGTCTCAGTGTTGGCCCAGTGCAAGTCTGTTGCAGTGAAGCCTGGCCTTTGTATGGATGGATTGCAACTGTACTTCTGGATCTTGTTTTGCTTATATTAGGTGTTTGTTAGCTTTTTCGAGTTGTTTTCATTTTATTTTCCGTTATCGAGTTGTATTTTATGTTTTGATTGATTGTAAGTTACTATCCGATTCTTGAATCAATCCGAGAGCAAGGCATTTACTATTCTAAAGATTGCAAGAGCAAATGTAATGCAAAGATCATGATGAGCAAAGAAGCCATTCAACAAAACTTGTTTTTCATATCTATTGGGCCCAACTCCGATTATTGTTTTATACAACCAAAATAAGGAAAGCTTTTGAAAAATAAAAGACAATCTGAAGCTAATTTTATAAACTACCCAACAAAAAGAAAACAAAAGCAAAGTAAAGCAAAATCAGCATCGCCATCAATAGCCCATCCTCGTTCTCTTCCTCCGTGGCTATGGAGGAGGCGCATCGCTGTCATCACTGGAGCTGCTCGACTGCAGGTCTATCTCCTGTCCCTCATCCTCTAGGGTCGTAGACCCATCAAAAGACTCCACGGAAGGCGAGCGCTGCCGCACTCGGCCTCTCCCCCTATAAGCGCCTCATCGGCCTCTCACTGGGCCCTGTCTCCGCCAACTGGCTGCGGAAGGTCCTGCAAGCACTACTGGCGCCGGCTCAAGCTGAAAAGAATATCAGATATCAAATAGAGTGACCTGGAGTGTACAACATGGTAATGATAGTAAGCTACACACAGAATGTACCTCAATCCCGTGGGTGACTAAGGCAATCTGCCTCCTGCGTACCATGATGAGTAGTTGGTCAATCGTCCAAAGAAGCTTGTCACCGTAAGCTTGAGGAATCTGCAAAACAAAGGAAATTGAGAAAGGCAGATAGAAGTAACTGAACAGTAAATAGTAATGGCTGAGAATAAGCTAAAGTGCAACATGGACTAGCATTAAAAGAAAGTGTACCTGCTTGATGCCAGGGGCAAATACAAGTCTGCGGTCTCTCTCCTCGATGGGCTCGAGCGGGATCTGCTCAATCACTCCATCTGGACGCATGTACATAATCTCGGTAGGGAGCGCAGGCAATCCAGGAATAGGGGCGGCAGCAGGCGCACCTCTAGCGGGCGCATCACCAGCTCTAACAGCAAGGGCAGTAGCAACCTCCGGTACAGCTCGAGCCACGCCCGAGGTAAGAGGGGCCATCACCCGAGTACGCAAGAAGGTCATAAAAGCGCCAGGCTTATGGTGACGGTCGCCATCCTCACCTATCATCAACAGGTCCAGGTTAAGACCATCCTATAAATCATCTACGACCCTCATGCCAGCAGGGGGAGGATGTGGAACATCAGGGTCAGCCACGCCCCAAGTCTGGCGGATGAATCTCTCCCCTAGGTAGTATGCTCAACCAAAAAGGCCCTCAAACAAGATCTTCAGTGTGGAAGCATGCCAGGCAGCGGTATAGGTCACCCTCGACTCATGGGGAATGCCTGCCCAAGGGTGCCAGTCGACCTCAGGAAATCAGTGTAGTGTCAAGATTAGTGTAGTGTCAGAATGGTAGTGTAGTTTCAGAATCAGTGTAGTGTCAGAATGGCAGTGCAGTTTCAAAGTCAGTGTAGTGTCAAAATGGCAGTGCAGTGTCAGAATCAGTGTAGTGTCAGAATGGCAGTGTAGTTTCAGAATCAGTGCAGTGTCAGAAGTCAGTGCAACGTGAGAATGGCAATGTGGTACAGTGCGACAGTACAACAGTATAAGAATGACCATGTAATGTGGGAAATAGTGCAATACCTGGTCTGTTGTGATAGTGTCGAAGAAATGGCGAAAATATGAAAAGTTGCGATCCACAAGGCGACGCCGCTCGAATCGTGAGTTATAGTACCGAGAACGTGGTACGGACGACTCGATCAGCCTCACTGGAACTGGAGCCAATAAAGTAAAGTAGGTGTAGACCCAAAGTTGCAAATCAAAGACAGATAGATGCCATGAGAAAATAGATCAAATGAATGAGAAATGCAACAGTGAATAAAATATAAAGTGCATTAGGAAGGTGAATGTAAGGGGTACCTCCCAAACCCTCCAGTAGCCGCCAAGTGAATTCGCCTTGAGGCGGGAAATGGAGCTCATATAACAGTACAGGGTGGCTAAACCTGCACTGCCCCAGTCGTAATTCGCTATCTGAAGAAGATATACCAACGCCCCGAGGATGTACAATCTTACAGTATTCTCCCTGTTCGCAAACAGGGTAGTACCGAGAAAATATGTCAGAAAGCCACAAGTGTACTGAGCAACCTCGTCTACAGTAATCAGCTGTGTACAAGAGAAATGGTCATAAAACCAGTTGTAGCGCACCATCCCATGGCTAGTGGTGTCCGGAATCGCTCCGAGAAGCTGGAGCTGAGCATCTCTCCACTCAGTCATATCTGGATCAAAAAGGACTGGGTCGCCGACCCTAACCCACAGATCGGTCAGTATCGAGAAATCATGCAGGGTCAGTGTCATCTCTCCGGTAGAAGAGAAGTGAAATGAGGTGGTGGTGTCCCACCATCTCTCTACCAAGGCCCCGTAAAGCAAAGACTCATCCCTCATCTCTATGAGTTCGGAACAAAAGGGGCCGAAGCCAGCAGTATCCACCAAAGCACAAACCTCCGTAGAAAGCCGCTCGTACCAGTGCCAGGGGGCTGGAGATATAGCCGTAGCCGCCTACCCTCCTGGTGATCACCTATCAGTTGAAAGTTTTATCAGTGTATGTACAGCATGGGTAAGTGATTTGTTCATCAAGTTCAACGTTTCAACATGTATGTAAAGTAAAATACAAAACAAAATGGGGGAGGAGTGGTGGTACCGTGGAAGCATCAGTAGAGATATGCTCCATGGGCTCTCGCAGTAAGGTATCCTTGTCTAGCTTGGGGATGAAACCCTCGAATCTCAGTATACCGCCAGGAGGTGGCACGTGTGTGCGTGGTCGGTAGGTGGCCGCGTCAAAAGGCCTCTCGGCTAAAGAGAGTAATGCAGCGGCTTCCTCCGCCTCCATGTCTGCACCGAGGGCAGCACCAACACCAATGGTAGGCTCTGGAACGGGAACCTCGTCACTAGCCATGAAATATTGAAGAAAATTGAAGGGAGTAAGTGAAAAATTGATGAATTCCCAAATTCACAAATCCTAAGAGAGGGAGAAAATGAAGAAATTGGGGAAAATCAAAAGGGAGCAAGAGAATCTTGGAAAAAGGGGTGAAAAAGTGAGTGAAAGCAAAGGGAAACTCAAATTTCAACCAAAACAAGTTTTAATCGGTTCAAAAGTTAGAAGATCAAGAAGGTTTTCAAGAAAATTTTAGCAAGGATTGTTGGGTAATTCAAAGGAGGTGAAAATCTAGAGAGAGAGGTTCTTGAGAGAGGGAAGGGGATGCTTTTTCGACCTAGGTTGTGGTCCAAATAGGGCTTCTTTTGTGTTATAAGTAGCCACGAGTTTGGTTTTACCAAATTACCCCTTTGCCGCTGTCGAAGGCCGGCCGGGTCTATCTAAGCCCGGCTGTGCATCACCGAGGCCCAGCTAGCCTTCGGTGATTTTAATTCTGCTTTTGCTGCTTTCTTTCTGTTTTGTTAATTGTTTTGTTGTGTATTACTGGTTTTCAATATTTTAAATTATAAGTTATAATTTTGGTCTTATTTGGAATCTTAATTTACGATTTACTTTGAGGTTTTGAGTGGGGAAACAAAAATGGGAAAAATGGAAGAGAAAGAAAAGAGGTAAGATAGCAAAAGAAAAGAGGGAAATTTGGCGCGCCTTAATGTGTTTTAAGCTTCAACACATGCCGAGTCTACATTCCAAGTGTACTTTCCTGAGCCCCACCATTTCTCTGAAGTGTGAATGTGTTTCAATCCCAAGATCGTCAGAATGGCAATTAGATGGCATGCAAGTTTTCCCCTTTTGCCAGTATGAGCAAGATGTGTCCTTTTGAGTTGAGCATGTAGCATATATATATTTGATTCTCAAAGTATATATTTGATTCGCTTTCATTACATGGAAAAACACTCTTATTCATAGAATATGCATGTAGTATTGCAACATAGGACATGCATTTTTGGCTTGCCATAGAATATGTGCATCTCCATTGTGGCACGGAATGTGCACTTCTCCTTTGTTGCATAAAGTGTGCTCCTACATTCAATTTTGCATAGAAGATGCTCATGTCTCACGCATAGAACATGCTTTTCATTTAGCATAGAATATGCCATCATCATTTGTATCTCGGTTGTCTATCCTGAATAGAACATGTTAATTATCGTGCACAGAACATGCATCTGCTAAATCTTGCGTAGAATATGCATTTTGTGCTACTGATCATGCATAGAACATGCATTTTGTACTATCACATTGAATATGCGTTCCGATGTTGCATAAAACGTGCTCCGGTTCTCGTTGCGTAGAATATGCTTCCATCTTGTTTCTCGCATGCTTCGCATAAAACATGTCTCTAACATTTTGTCATGGTTATTTGTCTTGTGTAGAACATGCACTCTTACTATGTTATGCTTGTTGAGTTTCTTTCTTATGCAGACATGATATTGTATGTATGGTTCATTCAAAGGAGTTCCAAGTGAGATCATTCATGTCCTTCGATTTACCTTGTTTTGGTTAGAAGCATTTGGACGTGTTCCGATGTTTATACCACTCCTTGTTTTGGTTAGAAACATTTGGACGTGTTCCGATGTTTATACCACTCCTTGTTTTGGTTAGAAACATTTGGACATGTTCCGATGTTTATACCACTCCTTGTTTTGGTTAGAAGCATTTGGATGTGTTCCGATGTTTCTACCACTCCTTGTTTTGATTAGAAACATTTGGACGTGTCCCGATGTTTCTACCACTCCTTGTTTTGGTTAGAAACATTTGGACGTGTTCCGATGTTTATACCACTCCTTGTTTTGGTTAGAAGCATTTGGATGTGTTCCGATGTTTATACCAACCCCCTCCCCCCGGTTTTGGTTAGAAGCATTTGGACGTGTTCCGATGTTTATACTACTCCCTGTTTTGGTTAGAAGCATTTGGACGTGTTCCAATGTTTTTACCACCCCCCCCCCCCAGTTTTAGTTAGAAGCATTTGGACATGTTCCGATGTTTATCACCTTTCCCTTTGGTTCAGAGCAGTTGGGCACATCCCGGTGTTCACACCATCCTTTCTTTCCTTCCGTATGCAAACATGTTAGGACCTTGTTTGACACCTCGGGTGCACCTGATGGTTGGGTTTTTCTTTGCCTTTCCTGCATGATGTGTAGTTAAGTTTGCATAATTTTCTTGCATCCTTTTTGTATGAAATGTGGTTTGGCCGGTGATTCTCATGCGTGGCGTCTTTACTTACTTCTTTTTATGTATGAGATTACTGTAGCATTTCTTTGCATAACATTTGCATCTAGATGTTTCATTACAGCCTCATTGCATGATCATAAGTTATGTCGCTGCGTCGTGCATATCATTTGCATCTTGCCCTAGAACTACGCTGGTTTGATTCCTTGCAAAAGGATACGTAGGCAGCCTGCGGGCGCAACCTTTTCAGTTTATGTCTTGCTTTCTTGTCCAAGTCTTGTGGCCTTGTCAAAATGGGTCGTCTTCGGGCTTTGACATTCACTCCGTCATTTCATGACTTCCGAGTTCTGTCAAAGAGGGGCAACTGTAGACACCCCACTTTTGACTGCCCACAAGACTCGGACGCTTGGTTCAGTGCACTTGATGATGAAAGTTGAATTGCGAATTCGCAGCGATTCGGATTCAATCAAGCTTCCGAAATAGCTTCACATCTTCAACATTTACCTTGTTTGAACCCTTGGGTCTCATTTCTGGACCATTTCTCACCCTGAGCTGAGTTTAAACCAAGAAAACAAGGGAGGCCATCAAGGCCCGGCCGTGCATTGGTGATAGCTGGTCGTGGCTATGAATGGTCGGCCAGCCTTCGATGGCAATAAACACTGTTCTTGGCGGGAGGCCACCAGCTATCAATTTTTGAAGATATTTGTCACCTTTTCAGCTCGAATTCTATAAAACCGAAGCTCTAGGATTGTTTTGAGGGTTGAACAAAATATCTAGAAGAGAGATATACACCTTGAGAGCCTTGACTCCTCCTTCTTCCATTGCAAGGCATCCTTTGAGCTAACCTAGTTTGCTTACACCATCACTACACACCCTACATAGACTTGTTTGATTATCCTAAAGCCTTGGTTGATCTTGAGCAAGTGTAATTCAAGCTTGAAAGTGCATTGAATTTGAGTTTGAAACTCTAAAAGCAAGCTAGCTTCTTGAAAGGTATAAGCTTGCTTTCTCTTTCCTTGCTTTCATTTTTGTTCTTTACTCCATCATTCTTGCTGTTTTGGTTGCTTTTGAGCTTGTTTGAGGTGTTGGAGTTGAGTTTGAAGGGTTACCAAAAGGGTAGAAAGAGCTTGCTCTTTCTACACCTTTATTTCATAACCTAAACTCTTCTCCTTTTCACTTTCTTTCTTTAGTATTCATACTGATTTTTAGAGGTTAAAAGAGGCTAAAAAAAACCTCCTTTGAGGTTTCAAGAGTGGAGGGGTTAGCCACTCCTCTTTAGGCTTATTTCCTAGCTTTAATTCTTTCCTATTTTGCTTACCTTTTTTGGCTTTTGTAATGTAATTTCAGCACTGTTTTTAGCCTTTTAGGGGCTGTTTTGGCGTTGTCATGGCCTTTAAAATTGTTCCATGCTTTGGTTAGTTCATGTGTTATCTCATAAATTGCATATGTGGCTTATATTGTATTGTTCTAAGCTTTACTTTGCTTTATTTCCATGTTAAGAGTCTCACTCTAACTAATCAATCAACCATCTATCATTTGTATTTGAGAATGATTTCAACCGATCAAGGTTGCTCGAAACATGTAAGAATGGCCTACACTTAATGGCTTAATCTCTTAGGAGATTCATTGTCAACGGTGTAGCCTTTCTCTCATGTTTTAGAGAGACCTCTCGTTTGACGTTATTTCTCGTTTAGAGGACTTGAGCATCACGATGGATAAATGGACTAATGAATGGAGAGGCCTAATAAAATTGGTTTAAAACTTGAATCAACACGCTTAAAGAAAATGGCTAGAAAAGCTTGAACTTGGCCGGACGTTATGCCGAGTTCCTTGTGTCAAGGGTCATCAAGCATCAATTCATGGTGTTTTTGATGTTCTTGAAGCATCTTAACTTCCCTTTTTTGAGTTCATTCCATGACAAAAAGGGAGGGGTGGTCCATTTACATTACATTCATTGAATTTGGTCCAAAATGACATCCAAAATCGTCAAGCGATCATATCGCTCATTGATGGTTTTAGAATCAATCCCAACCTTCTCTTGAGGCTCTTCTATGACAAAGAAGGAAGGAAGGACAAATAGAGCTTGAAAATGTTCTATCTGCACTGATTTCACCTCAGAGCACAAAAACATAGCTTTGCACCAAATCAATGCACGACCGGCCCTCTATAGGCTCAGCCGGTTGTCAGTAATGCACAGCCGGCCCTTGGTGTTTGGCCAGCAGTGCAGTTTTGCAAAAACAGAGGCAGTGGCTGAAGGTGAAACAGAGGCAGTCTGAGGCAGACACAGCAGCTTTCAAGCGATGCGCATACAATCTCCATCCATCTTTCTCGGTGCTCATATCAAATGCGTTTGGTTATTTAAATTTGTTTCATTGGTATAATGAATTGTGTCGTATTAGTCTAATTAGTTATAGCTAATTAGTTGGTGTTGTAATATTTAATTAGCTTAGCCTAGTTAAATTCTTAATTAATTAGCTTAGATAGTTAGTTAATTATTCATTTCAAGTGTTGCAATAATTAGTTAATTAGTTTAGCTATTTATTTGAGTTTTGTAATAACTAGTCTAATTACCTTAGTCAGATTAGTTTTAAATTAGCACAGCTTAGCTAATTAGTTTTCGCTTTGTTCATTCGGACCCTCATTTGCGAGGACAAAATGTTGTAATAAGTGTGCGTGTGTGTGTATGTCTTCCATCCCCACGTCTTTCTTCCTTTTATTTAATCGCTTCTGATGGTTAGATTAGGGGCATATTTCAATTAGCATATCACATGTTTGCATCCATTCATTTGTCTTGCATGCACCTGTAGACACCCCATTTTTGACCGTCCTTAAGACTTGGACGTTATCGTTTGAACACTCGATGATCATCCATGTTCGTGTTCGTTTTGAGTTCCCAAAGGTCTCGGCTGTGCGCCTTGCCTTAAGATCTCTCAACTTGACTGTTTTGTGCTTGGTTGTGGACCAAGGACTTGTGGTTTTTGCACCTGAGGGTAGGAAATGGCTTGTTGGCCATCCCCTTAACCCACCGGCCATGGCCTGAGGCCACCGACCTTGTTTTCTTGCTGTCGGCTAAGAGTGTTGGCCGATCGGCACTTTAGTTGGTTGGCCGGCCATTGTTTTGGTCGATCGGCCACTTTTTCTGGCCGAGGCCTTTTCTTTGCCTTTTTTAGGCATTATGCATGCCAGCTGTGCCAGCTGGTGAGCACAGACTCTGCCCTCCATACACGTGTATGGAGGGATTTCATCCTTGAGCTTAGCTTCTCTTAGAAGCTTGGATTTGGATTTTCTATAAAAGGAGGGCCTCCCCTCCCCTTTCAGAGGTTCAGCCAACTGATAGAGAAGTTAGATATATCTCTCTCTATATCTACCTCTCTCTAGAGTTGTGTGTGTGTTTGAGCTCAAAAGTGTGTTTTGTTCTTACTATTGCACACAAACACCTAGCACTGCACTATCCTTGGTTGCTGAGGCACTAGAAGGTTGATTTCAGAGTTTTTGAGTTGGTTTTGATCCAACAAGGGTGCTGGAGTTGGTGTTCTTGAAGTGTTCTTCAAAGGTGAGTCAACTTGCTTTTGATACCCCATTTTGGCTTAAGCTTTTACACTTACTTGCATACTGTTTTAAGCTTAGTGTCCTACTGAAAAAGTTCTGTATTTTCATGCTTGAGATGTTTCATTAAGGTCACTTTTGGGTTGGGGGTTGTCTACCCTCTCTTAGGCCTTGTTTGGCCTCTTTTTGTGCCTTCCTTTTTGGGCTTTGGAACCCTTTTGTTTTGACCTTCTCACTACTGTAATCCAAAGGATTTTCAGTGGTGGAGAAGTAGTTTTGAGGTCTTTTATAGGGGAGGGACACCCCTCTCCCTTTGTGTCTCATTTGCTCGTGTTGTTGGCTTATAAGAGTAGCATGTTTACTTAGCATGTCTTGGTTCTATTTCAGCACTTTTTGGTGGTTTTTAGGACCTGCCTTAACTCTATTCCATGTTGGTTTGATGGCATCTTGCATGCTTCACATACTTGTAGAGTAATCTTTCATGTTTGCATAACATGCATCTTGCATTTCGACCATCATGCTTGCATGTTTTAACTAAACTTTGAGAAGTTTTTAGCCTTGTTTCACCATGCTTAAGCTCTATTTGAGGTTGTCTTGGTCATGCTTTCCATGCTTTGTATAGCCACCATGCATTCTAGCTTGTTAGCTTTGGGTGTGTGAGTCATTAGCATGCTTTACTTGGGCCGTTTCAGTGATTTGGTGTCACTTGTCATGTTGTTTCAGTCCATATTTCATGCTTGTATGCTTGCATTTACCATCCTTTCAATGCTTTGAAGAGTTGGTTTAGGTCTTTGGGATGCCATCTCATTTGGTTTTGGGGTTTGTTTTAGCATATTATAGCTCTGATTTTCCTTGATTGAGTCATGCCATGTTTGGTTGTAGTAGGTGTAGTGTAGCACCCCTTTGTTGGCCTCACATGCCTCATGTTTTGTGCTCACCTTTCTAGCATGTTTTGGCCACATTCCATGCATGTTCTAGCCTTGTTTTGGTCTACCTTGGGACTGTTTTGGTTCACCTTGGCCCTTTGGGGCTTGGTTGACATGGCCTTGGTACAAACTCCTTGGCTAGCTTTGAGCTTTAAGTCCATTAGCATGCTATGCTTATCCTATGTGCATGATTTGGCATCACTCTTGACATGATTTCAGAGCTTATTGCATCATCATATCCTCATGTTTATCTCATCTTGCTCATGTTTGAAGATTGTGCATTGTGGTCTAGCTTATGGACCAATGTATGTGCGTGCATGCCTCCCCTTTTGGTCCCTTGATTTAGGTGTTTTGGCCACTGATTAGGGCATGGCTGAGGTCCCTCCCCCCCCCCCTTTTTGGTTCAAGTCCATTAAGCAGGTTTGCTTTCATGATATTTGCATGCTTTGCATTTACATAGTCCATTACCATTGCATACTTACTCCAAGATGTATTATTGCATGCTTCCTCCATTACATTGGTGATTGCATGTTTAGGCTGTTTGCATGATTCTTGACATGCTCATGTTACATTGATTTAGCTTGTATGCTTAGGTTGATTGCATTGAGTTGCATTGCCCATGTTGCATTACATTAGTTGCATTGCTTTGCATTGTATTTGGCATACGTGCATTGCATTTTGTTCGGTTTGGGGTGTCAAACCAAACATGAGGAACGAGGGACGTTCGTACTTGAAGTGACAAAACGACCCTCAATCCTTAGTCGCCGACACTCTTGATCCAAGCATGATAGAGTTCTAGGCATTCATATGTTTTGTTGCATTCACTTCACATTAATTTGCGCACTTGGCACCTTTGGCCATCATGCATGGAAATGCGTGATTGGTGGCCCGAGGGTCGAGAGCCATACTCCCTTGAGTTCATAGCATGATAGGGAGAGTAGTTGTGCTCACATTATCTTGTAAATGCCTTGCCATGCACTGTCTGTCCTCTGCTGCAGCAAAAACAGAATTCTGCAGGAAGGGATGGCCGATCGGCCACATTCAGTGCCAGCCGGCTAACAATATCTGGCCGAGATCCCTACTTCTGGTCGATGACCATTTTCCCATGGCCGGTGGCCTTATATCTTGGTCGGTGGACTCTCAGAATGTCCCCAAGGTGGTTCAGAAGTGTCATAGAAGCTGGAACAGTTTTCAGAGGTGCAAAGCAGTGTAAACAGAGGCAACATGTGGCATGGCAACGGGTTTCCGAGCGAGGCGAATCGAGCATGCATCATCCAATCATTTCGAGGCGGAGCTGCGGCGGCCTCTTTAATTTCATACTTAGATTGTTTTGTAATTAATTTGTTAATTAATTAAAGGTTTTGTAATATTTAATTAGCTAGGGTAGTTGATTAATTATTCGGTTTGTATTATTTATTCGGACCCTCCGTCGAGAGGGCGAATTGTTGTAATAAGTGTGCGTGTGCGTGTGTGTGATGCATGTCTTCCAACCCCACGTCTTTCTCTCTTTTACTTAACTGGTTATGATGGTTAGTTTTAGGGCATGTTTCAATTAGCATCCTTATGTTTGCATGTTTGCATTCATTCATTTGTCTTGCACGCACCGGGCTCGGCGCATCATACTAATTGCATAGTACTTCAATTCCAACTTAAATACGTATATCGAGTTGTCGCATTTCACATGCCATTCTTAGATTAGCCGAGCCTATTCTAGTTGCATCTTACATGTGTTGCATTAGCCATCTTAACATGAACTAGGATCATGCATGATTTCTAACTAGTTTCTTGTTTTGGCTCGGAGTACATTGTGAGTGTTTATGCTTTAGCATCTTGCATGTGTGTAAGTGTTGACATGATAGCATGCTTACCATGAGGCTAATTGCTTATGTGATATAACTGCCTGAATGCCTGTGGGTGAAGGTTGGATTGCTTGAATTGGAATAATTCATCGAAATCCGTGTTTTAGCCTACTCGCGAGTAGCAAAATTCAAAACCATTTCCAAACAAACGGATATGCGATGCTTTGTTCCAAATTAGGCGATCTAGTCTATACTTGTTTGCTGTGCGCATCACGTAGTAAAGATTAGCCAATTAACCGGAATAAGAACACATGTGTTTTCAAAAACAAGATATCATGTTTAGTAGTGGCCGATCGTTGATCGGGCGAGCGGGGTGCTCATAGCTGACCTTCCCCAATCATACCCAAGTTCCCGAGCCGAGGCAACTTTGGTGATGACGGACACGTGGCCTCAGGCAACGAGTCAGGGTTTTCTAAATTCCCCCAAAATAAAATATTTAGGTGGCGACTCTGTATCTGGCAAAGCAGTCCATGTTTGGCACTTCTTTCTTAAAAATCAATTTTCCAAAACGATTTGCCGGACTTGGACTCTTTGGTGACATATCAATCTCGCATTACACTTTGCGAGATCAGATTAAGAACCGTGACATTTGATTCCGAACTGTAGTAAGCCCAAATGAACAAAACGGGATTCTTCCCGGGACGTTCGGGGACGTCACAGTTTCTGGCGACTCTGCTGGGGAGTTAGAAAACTTGACTCGAACTCATGATATCTTGTTTTGATTTCACTTATGTGTTTCTTTGCATTGCATGTGCATTGGTGCCCCTAGGACACCGTGTTTACCGTATGTTATTCCTGAACGATTTGCCAGCGGCTTGCTTTGAGAAGCGTGCCATAAGGCTGACCGGTTGCGGGCTCTGCCACGACGGGAACACAAACCTCGATTTTTACCGGGGCACCCTTTTTGACCATTCGACCTAGTGCATATCGAAATCCGTAGTGACCATTCCAAGCTAGGACAGGTTGCTTACCCGATTGTAGGTTGTTTTAAACCGCTATGTGAGTAGTGAAACCCTAGCTCCTGACAAAATAGGGCAGGGAAACCCTACCCCAACATAGGGTGTTTTTGGCTCTTATTGCTTTTTATGTGCTTTTTGAGTTGACCTCTACAGGGATATGCACGTATCAGTTTGCAAGTCTGGGTATCAGGCCTGCGGGCATCAGTGTTTTGCGAATCAGTTATATCTGCGGGTATCAGATTCAGATTTGGGGGCAGTAATTTAGGAAAAGTGATCAGTGGTTGAGAACAGTCCATTCGGTTTATATTTGCCAACTATGTGTTGTCTTTATTTAAGCTGTTATGCTGCCCGTTTTTCTATTCATTATTTTCTTATTACGCTTTATTTATCTTTTTGCTAGGTAGTTTAGCATCATTGATTCCGACCAGACAGACATCCCCCAAGCACTTTGGACTAGAGGTCGCAGACTCCATCGATCTGAGGATCTGGTAGACGGACAACCAGTGTTCCATTCTTTACCCCCGGTTACTAGACGGAGGGCAGTTAAGCAGAGGATATCAGTTCAGCAGTCAGTTCAAAGGGCCTTGTCTACCCCACCTGAGTATAGTAGGGACCAGAGTTCTGTTTCTCCCGCAAAGAGGGAACATATATCGGTAGTTCAGCTAGATCAGGGCAGTATGGCAGGAATGGAAGAAATGATGCATCAGCTCCAGGAGAGCATGAAAACCATGCAGCAAGACGCTGCTCGCAAGCAGAATTTGCCAAACAACAGGTTGAGATCATGGCCCAACGGGCAGAGCTAATCACCAGACTACAGCAGCAAGCCAGGGCATCCGCTTCACACCAAGTTCCTCCCCCACCAAGGGTTCCAATACCCGGGGAGACACCAAATGTCCAGGAAGATACGAACATTCCGACAGGGCCGGCTCCGCCCCCAATCCTACCCCAGCTATCCAAAACACCTACCAACCTACTGGATTCTCCCTTTGAGTTCAAGGTGGACCCCACAGCATTAAAAGTAACCAAGCTTGAAAAGCTGTTCAAGAAATCTCAAGGTGTCAAGTCCATTCCGGATATTAAAGATGGGTACACCGACTCAGCTGTGACGCTGCCGGACCGGTTTAAGATGCCACACATTGACTGTTTTGATGGATCCGGTGATCCTATGGTGCATTTATGATTGTTTTCGGATATACGGAGGCCGATGGGCCTCTCCAGGCTGCAGAAGCTGTCTTTGTTTGGCCGGACCTTGTCAGGTGTAGCGGCCATCTGGTATGCAAAATTGGAAGATTCCATCAAGAGAAACTGGGAGAAGATGGCCGAGGCCTTCATAGCTCAATACTCCTACAATACACAAATCGAGGTCACAACTCGTGATCTCGAGACCACCAGGCAAGAACCGAAGGAGAGCTTCTCCGATTTTGTGACCCGGTGGAGGGCCAAGGCCTCGATGATGACCATCAGGCCTGTTGACAAAGATCAGATTCGGATGGTTGTGCGCAACCTCCAGCCCAAGCTTATGCAGAAGATGATCGTTCTCCCCCTCCCCACCTTTGCAGATTTACATGAGATAGGGGTGCAGATCGAAGACGCTATGAAGCAAGGCCTCATTGATAATGAGAGAGAACAGCCTAAGAGAACATTCAACCGTAGTACAAATACAGGCACGAGCAGTGCTGCAGCTGCTAGATCTTCAGATGTGAGTATGGTTACCACCACCAATACCCCGAGAGCCCTTGCAGCTACGCCATTCACCGGTGCATCCGGTAGTAGCTCGCAAGCAGCCAGATACGCACCCAAAGGCCAAAGAGCCTTCACTCCACTATATATGCCCCTGTCCAAAGCTTTGGGGGTTTTAATCCGAAAAGGGCACTAGAAGCCCCTAGAGCCGCGGCCATTACCAGAAAAACTTCCCCCTCCCATAACCCGGCGAAGTACTGTGTGTTTCACCAACAGCATGGTCATGACACCGACCAATGCTATAGATTGCGTCATGAGATTTAGGATCTCATCGACAACAGGTGATCGTGCCTCTGAAGAAACCAAATGTCACAACCAACCCTCTCCCACCATATAACCAAGCTCCACCTCCCAAACACATCAATATGATCCAAACTGGGGTTGAGTCATACGACCCTAGTATATATATCACCCCTTCTCACCTACCCAAGCTGGAGGTGTTCATTTCTGACAGCACTGACTTGTGCGTGTTGGACATCTCCCAAACCCAACCTGAAACGGTGGTGGTAGCTATCGAAGATAGAGGTGGGTCGAATGCGGAGGCAGATGAGGATGCAAATACAGAGCCTGAGAGGTCTGCAAACTTCGTGTACAACCCGAGCAGTTACGTTACATCAGTAGGCCAGGCTAGGCCGAATGTGGAATTGCCAGTAGGGGCAGGGATTTGTGTAGTCCGGGAGGATGGATTCAATCAGGGGCTAGATGACTCAACAGATCTGGAGGAAGACATTGCAAACCTTCAATTCTTCAACGAACAAGACTCAGAAGACGTGACAGTCAACTGGTTTGATTCGGATAGGGCAGCGGAGTCTACTGCGTGGCTTGACAACCAGCCGGATGTTGTTGAACAACCTCAGCTAGAACAGGGTCCGTCAGGGACAGGGACATCAATTGTGGCTGGGATGGCCGAGAATCTGGATGCATCGTCGGAGAGCGCCGGTGTTAAGAATTTCGCTCGGGATCCGGGCAATTTGAATATAGGAGATGTTGAACAGCAGGCCGCGCTAAAACAGTTTGAGCGGGAAAGGATCGAAGATTCTGAGAGGGTCAGAAAGGCCAAGGCCCCTGCGGGGACAGGACGTGCTGTGTGCACAAGAGCAGAGTGTGCTGCGGGCACAGGAATAGTTGTAACGGAGCCGGACAGGTGTCTGTCGGCTGCTGATGGCATGTAGTGGGAGGATGACGATCTATGTCTTGCCTACACAGATGAGGACTGGGGGAGTAACCAGCTGGATGATACCTGGTACATTGGCGCAGTTGATCAAATGACTAGGAGCGGGCGGTATTTCAAACCCCCACACCTAGATCAACCAGAGGCGTCCGGGAAGGATAGGGAGGCAAACAAGCAGAAAGAAAAGCTACTCGAAGAAAAGGCTGTGCTAAAACAACTGAAGAAAATACAAGCAGACATCTCCATCTGGGGACTGCTGATGGCTTCAAGAGTACATAGACAAGCTGTCCTATCTGCAATGGACAAAGCCAAACTCTCAATAGATACCACGCCTGAGCAGCTGGTACTATTGGTTTTTCCAGGAGGAGCTTTCCTGACGTTGACCTTTTCTGACAAGGAACTGCCACCCGAGGGCGCAAACCATAGCAAACTGCGCTACATCTCTGTGGAGTGTAAAGACAAATGGATACCGGTAGTTCTCGTCGACACAGGATGCCATTAACATGTGCCCGTCAAGGACAACTTATGCAATCGGGTTGAAGCCCGCGAACTTTGAGCCAACTGCCCAGGTGATCCGGGCATATGACAATACAAGTAGAGAGGTGATGGGGACCGTGAGAATTCACACTAAGGTTGGTCCGGGACAACACGAGATTGATTTTCATGTCTTGGATGTTCCTGCAACTTTTAATCTACTCTTGGGGCGGCCGTGGTTGCACCAGGTAAAGGCGGTCTCTTCCACCCTACATCAGATATTGAAATACCCCCACGGGAAAAAGGTGGCTATAGTTTTTGGGAATTCATCGATCCATCCGCCGCCAGAAATGTCTACACCGGTTTTGGAAATCGAGCATGGCACAGAGGATGTGTTCCTGTCAGGATTCACCCTAGCCGAGGCCCGGGTTATTTAGAACATTTTGGTTGTTGATGAAGGGTTGTATGTCAGCGCACAGTCAGTGTACCTTATGAACAAACTCCAGTATATCCCCGGGATGGGACTAGGAAAAGTGGCCGGAAAGGCATTGCAATATCGGCCGAAGTGCCGCACAACCCGCATACCTTTGGTTTAGGCTATTTGCCCAAGAAAGACTGGGTGAGGAAAGGCAAAGAAATGGCTGGGAGAGCCAGGGCCAAGCAGACCGGTAGGCATTTTGACTTGATGCATCGGCCTATCCAGGGCACCCTGAACGGACGCTTCGTCCGGGAGGGGGAAGACTTTCCATTCTGCGGCTTCCAGAGCCATGGCTGAATGCCGAGAAGAGGCGCCTGCCGGTTTCGAGATCTTCTTTGACTTACAATTGACAGGGGATGACGTTGCCAAGGAGCAGACAGACCTATCAACTGAGGTTGAGCAGTGTAAGGAAGTGGATTCCGAGAACATCGAGATTGAGATGGAGGTAGCACTGGCTTGTCTACTATCAGATCCTCTGATCGTACATGAGTGCTTGGGGGGTGATCTCTCAGTGTCTATGATTGGGAATGGAACGGCCGCGAGCCTATCTTTGAACATTTTGAATGCATCCATCGCACCCTCCCTCGTCTGGCAGTACGAGGAAGGATTCTTATCGAGCAGCACCGGGTCAGGTAGTGAGCCGGAATCTGATTCTACCGAATTTGTAGGGTCGGAATCAAGTTCCAGCTCGTCTGAGTCTGAGTCCAGTATTCCTGGGAGTGACAACCCGGATGCCACAGTCCTGTCTAGGTCGTCTTTTTCTTTTTCCTTTGAGTCTGTTGTAACAGAGGAATCAGGCGACTTGGAAGTGATTAATGAGAATGAAGTGGCTGTGGCTTTTGAGTATTTTTCTGTGCCTTTGATTTATTGCATTAATTCAGACTTTCAAAACTTCGATGAAAACGACGAGGAAGAAATTCCTCCGGTTTTGCAATATTTGCTTGATCAAGAGCAGGAGAGATTTGTTAAACCCTTGGTTGATGAAATCATCCAAATTAATGTTGGTACTGAGAAGGACCCGCGGCTGGTCCAGATCGGGTCCACGTTGTCTTCGGAGGAGCGCGAGCGCTTAGTCGCTTTATTAAAAGATTTCAAAGATGTTTTCACGTGGTCCTACGAAGACATGCCTGGAATTGATCCTGAGATTGTACAGCACCGGATCCTTCTTGACCCAGAGGCCCGACCTGTTAAACAAAAACTCAGAAAGATCCGCCCCGACTGGGCCATCAAGATCAAAGAAGAGGTCACCAAGCAAATTGACGCAGGGTTCCTGCTGGTATCTGAATACCCAACTTGGTTGGCCAACATAGTTCCAGTACCGAAGAAGGATGGCAAGATTCGAGTATGCGTGGACTTCAGAGATTTGAACAAAGCCAGTCCGAAGGACGACTTTCCTCTGCCGCATATCGATGAGTTAGTGGACTTCACTGCGGGGCATGCATTGCTTTCGTTCATGGATGGCTTTTCAGGCTACAACCAGATTGTGATGGCACCCGAAGACCGGGAGAAGACTGCTTTTACCACCCCGTGGGGGACCTACTGTTACAGAGTGATGCCGTTTGGGCTGAAGAATGCTGGAGCTACATATCAACGGGCTGCGACCACGATATTGCATGACATGATCCACAAAGAGGTTGAGGTGTACGTGGACGACATGATTGTCAAGTCCAAAGAAAGAGAGGGCACTACACACCACGCCTTGCAAAAGTTCTTCCAAAGGATCAGAGAATTTCGGTTGCGGCTGAATCCTCAAAATGTACGTTTGGTGTTACAGCAGGGAAAATGCTGGGGTTCTTGATTACACAGAGAGTATCGAAGTCGACCCTTCCAAAATCAAGGCCATCTTAGAAATGCCACCACCAAGGACTGAAAAGGAGGTGCGAGGCTTTCTGGGTAAAGTGCAATTCATAAGACGGTTTATTGCTAAATTAACCTTGACTTGTGAACCACTCTTTGGTCTCCTGAAGAAAGGAACGAAGTTCCAATGGGACGGCCGATGCCAAGCTGCTTTTGAACAGATCAAGCAATATCTACAGAACCCACCTGTGTTGTCACCGCCTGAGCCGAGGAAACCGTTGATTTTATACCTTTTAGTGACTAAAACTACAATGGGCTACATGCTTGCATAGGAGTCTGAGGACAAGGTGGAGAGAGCTATTTACTACCTGAGCAAGAAGATGCTAGGTTATGAGACCCGTTACACTCCACTGGAAAAGGCTTGCTTAGCCTTGGTATAGGCTACCAGGAAGCTGCGGCACTACCTGTTAGCTCACTCTGTAATGTTGGTTTCAAGATTAGATCCCATCAAATATCTCTTCAAGAAACCAGCACTTACGGGTAGGCTAGCCTGTTGGTTGCTTCTGCTTTCCGAATTCGATCTGAAGTAAGTAACTCGCAAGTCAGTAAAAGGAAGAGCGGTAGCAGAGTTCCTAGCCGATCACCCAGTTGAAGGGGATGAAGCAGTTGAGTATTATTCCCAGACGAGGCTTTTGCATGTCGAAGATGAGTTTTGGACGATGTACTTTGACGGAGCGTCAAACCAATACGGGTATGGGATAGGGGTGTTGCTGATAGCACCCGACAATTCCCGTATCCTCTAGCATTAAACTTGGTTCAAAGTCTCGAACAAGCAGAGTATGAGGCATGCATTGCTACTTAGAAGCGCCCTAGAACTAGGGGCAAAACGGTTGGACGTCATCGGGGACTCGAACCTTGTTGTATCTCAAGCAAAAGGAGATTGGAAAGTCAAAAAGAAAAGATGAAAATATAACCAGACCTTGGACTTGCTGATTCCTCGGTTTGAGAAGCTGAACTTCGCTCATCTACTAAGAGAGAACAACAGGTTCGCAGATTCACTAGCAACTCTATCTTCCATGATAGACATCCCTTTTGGAGTCCGAATGCGTCCGATCATCATTGACCAGAAATTTGTGCCGGCTTACGAGCTATTGCTGCCATAGATGAGGTTCAAGATGAGAATCCCTGGTATCACGATGTATGGAACTTCTTGGAGGAAGAAGCATATCCACCAGGGGCAAATGCCAAGGATAAAAGGGCAATCAGAAGAATGGCTGCTCAGTTCATCATCTGCGGAGGTAAACTGTATAAGAGAGGTCATCTGGGAATGCATAAACTGTGTGTTGATGCCGAGAATCGAAGCGCCTGATGGAGGCCATCCATGGGGAGAGTGCGGAGCGCACATGAACGGGGTGATGCTAGCCGGAAAATCCTTAGACAAGGTTATACTACTGGTCCACCATGGAGGAGGATTGTATCGGCTTTGTTCGGCGATGCCACAAATGTCAGATCCATGCAAACCGCATGAACATCCCGCCGTCAAAGCTGTACAATATGACTTCGCCATGGCCATTTTCAGTTTGGGGAATCGATGTGATCGGGGCTGTCACTCCGAAGGGGTCTAATGGGCATGAGTTCATTCTGGTCGCGATAGACTATTTCACAAAGTGGGTTGAGGCCCAATCTTATGCGGTGTTGAAGGCGTCGCACGTTGCAAAGTTCATCAGGAACAACATCATCTGCCGCTATGGGGTCCCGAACGAGATCATTTCAGATAATGGTTCCCACTTCAAGAAGGAAGTGATCGACTTGTTGGAGAAATACAACGTGGCTTTTCATAAGTCATCTACATATCGGCCGCAAACCAACGGAGCAGTTGAGGCCGCCAACAAGAACATCAAGCGTATTCTGCAGAAGACGGTGGAAACCTACCAGGACTGGCCAGATAAGCTGCCATTTGCTCTGTGGGGCTACCGGACTTCAATTAGAACTTCTACTGGAACGACTCCGTATTCATTGGTTTATGGGATGGACGTCGTTCTACCTATCGAAATTGAAGTTCCGTCGTTGCAAATATTGGCTGAGTGTCAGACAGCTGAGGCAGATTGGCAGCAGAGCAGGTTCGAGGAACTCATGCTTTTTGATGAGAGAAGGCTGAAAGCACTGTACCATGTTCAGGGTTATCAACGACGAATTGCCAGGGCTTTCAACAAGAAAGTTAAGTCCAGGAATTTGAAAGAAGGAGATTTGGTGCTCAAGGACAACCGAGCTCCCATCCACGACCCTAGGGGCAAGTTCAGACCTAATTGGACTGGTCCTTACATCATCAAGTCTATCTGGTCGGGTGAGCTGTCGTTCTGATGGACCTAGATGGCCTAGAGTTCTCCCAACGATCAACATGGACAAGTTGAAGAAATATTTTCCCTGAGAGGCTCGCTAGGCCGAAAACCCGAAAGGGCGACCTAGGCAAAAGTTAGAGCACAAAAAATTTGAAATATAAAAACTGAGCTCGCAAGGTTGAAAACCCGCAAAGGGCGGCCTTGGCAAAAGTTAGAGCGTAAAAGGAGAGAGTTAATACACGAGTGAACCCAAGCCGAACTACGTAAGGCTTGATTCCCATCTTTGGGATACGTAGGCAACTTCATTTGAAGTCCAGCCATAAACTTCCCCGATCAACTTTGTCCATGTGATCGCCTTGGTCATCTTTGTCTATTCAGCATTCAAGAGCTCGGTCGTGATCTCCGGTGCAGTGCTACTCAGACTAGGGGCAACTTTCCAGTTGCTGGGATCCAGGGTTGTGCATCTCAGTGACAGATCTCAGGCGTGTCCAGTTCTGATCCATATCGAAAATGGTTTTGAAAAGTTTTAATAAAAGTTGATTTTGTTCAAATTAATCTTTTTACAACTTAGACCATTTTTGGACCGAACGGAAAATTTTCAGTACCACAACCTTCAATTTCATTGATTTCAATACAGAGTTCTCCTACTCTTGAATACAAAATTGAAGTTGCTTTTCATTACATTCATAAAGAAAACTTGAAAGTTCTGATTAAAGCAAATAAATCGGGGCATAGTCAGGTGTTCCTGCGCCCTCTCCCAGAGCTGGTCGAAGCCTCTGATGCCAAGCTGGGCCGATCTGTGCCTCTTCATTGAGCCAATCTAAGCACTCATCAGAGAGGATGTAGCTGAA
Organism: Camellia japonica; assembly: GCA_030407325.1. Lineage (NCBI taxonomy): Eukaryota > Viridiplantae > Streptophyta > Magnoliopsida > Ericales > Theaceae > Camellia > Camellia japonica. Next base: position 78,073,973 of record JAPPVO010000003.1, read on the forward strand.
GGTAGGAGCGGGGGCCAGAAGTTCTCTCTCCTCCATCCGTGACATACCGAGCTAGCTGCGCGCCTCGGACCGAAATGTAGCGGGGTACTCAATCCCCTCCTCTGGGCAAGTCTGATCATGTCCGAACTGGCGCCGGAACCGGAACGAAAAGTAAAACACACAGTGTGTCAGGCCAATCAACTGATCCCGGGCTGACGGGTCATGCTATAGCTCATTGCTGGTAAATTGAGCAGGGCAAGGCGCCAAGCAATGCGATCCGCGGACAAATTGCACATCCAACTGTACCACCATCCTTCATCGGAGCATCGACTAGACGCCGTTAGGATCGGTTCGGCTCTTGGATTTTCTCAGAACCGAACCAATCCGGACCGTGTACACCCCTACTTAATTTCTAAGAATATTTTGTGTAATTATTTAAAATTTTATTTTATTCTCATTACATCCTATTATTTTTCCCAAATAAGAGAACATAGTATACAAGCTTGACAATGATATTATGGAAGCAACAGTCCTTGAGAACATAATCTGTGATCAAACTGGTTTCTTGGCCAGCCACAACCGTGGCTTTCATGAATGCATCGATCTCAGGGTCGGGCTTAATACCCGTTTCTTTCTCTCGTTTTCACAACTCTAACAACATTTCATACCTCGTTCCAACTCCCAAGCAACGTCCTGAGAAATCTAATGTCTCGCGAACAGTCATTTCACCATAGTGAAGATCGTGCTGGCTGATATAAGCACTCGTTCTTTGAGGAACAAATTCCTTAAACTCTCTGCCACAGTAGGTGACTTTTCCAGATATCTGTCCACAATCCCAATATAATCAAACTATCAATATGTTGAAAAAATACCATGTAGGAAGATAAATGAATACATGGGACGAAACAGAAAATTTGGAAGAGAAACAAGTGGGAGAATTTAGGGAGCATGACAAACCTTTAGATTGTCATCAGATTTCCCTATGAGTGCCTTTAGCAATGTCGTCTTTCCGGAGCCAGGTGGCCCAAGAAGCAATGTCATCCTAACAAACAAAAAAATAATCGTTTAATGACTGAAGGATATTTGAGAAAATGTCTAGTTGGTTGTGTTTTAGTTTTTTTGTTTTCTATTTTCATTTTCTCGAAAGCATAGAAACTTGTTTGGCGAAAAATCTTTTCATAATTTTTTTTAGAAACAACCCCCTTTCTACAAAAATTTCAAAAACTGTTTTAGCACAAAATGATAACTATAGGTGTTTTGAACTTTATATTGTATTCATTTGTAAAATCACAAAGAAAAAAAGAAAATGAAGGCATTTGGATTATATTTTTGGAGACCAAAACTTTCTAGTTTCCAGTAGATCAATCAATCAAGTAGCATTAATCTAAAATTGAGGAATTCATGAACCAACCTGGATGGTTTTATGATTCCATTGACATCATGAAGTATCTTGATAACCCTTTTCTTAGATTGAGAAAGCCCAACTGAAGGGGCTAAATATGAAATGGGTCGGATCCAAGCCTTGGACCGGTCCAATCTCCTAAGCCCAAATCCAAATGGGTCAGACCAGCATGTGGGCAACCCAACTAAGCCCAACTCCATTACCAACAGTCCACCCAAGTCCTCAAGCACTTGGGCTCAACTCGCAATGGAAAGGCTAGTCCAGCTGCGATACTGGGCTAGGGCCGAGTAGCAGGACTCATTCTGTGGGCCGAACTGATGGGTTGAACCCATCATCAGAACCAAAGTGGGCCGAGTCCATACGCAGAAATCCGAATGGGCCAGCCTATCCCTACAGTAGTCTCGCAAAGGGCCGAGCTGAGGCACAACGGCACCAAGGTGAGGTACAACGGTACCGAACTGAGGGAACCTCTCAGAGAAACGTAGAAGCTGTGAGTATATGCATGTGCAAGTTGCCACCTCAGCTGGTCGCCTACACCTAGAATCACGGAAACAATTAAACCAGAAGAATGTGGTTCGTTATCAGCATGACCACAATGAGTATATGCACCCCTTTGACAACTACCAGATGGTCCCCCACCCTGGGCAATGCTAAAAGGAAACTTGGCAGCACCAGAGCTCCATGAAACCATCTTAGACAACAAGCAAGGAGTTCTATATAACCCACACTAACTTCACATTGAAGGTAACTGATCTAAGCTGAACCCTACTTACTAAAACTGAACTCTCTACACTTAGGGAGCATCTTTCTCCTTCCTCGATTACTCATTCCCACACCGGAGGGGTTATCCGGCCAACCCCGGCGGGCAGCTCTGAGGTGCTCTTGTTGCAGGACCTCAATTCCCAGACAGTCCAACCAAGTGCGGAGCTCCGATCCACAATCATCAAGTGCGGTATTCAATACGCACAATTGGTGCGGTGAGCGTGGACGCTTTGTCTCTGAGCTCTGCACTCAGTTCCGGGATGGGGATTGAGGACATCCACACTTTCGACACATACCCACAGACAGAGAAAACAAAGGACAAAGGTTGGCATTCCCAACAGTCTTTAGAAGAACAAACCAAAACAATAACCGGACCCCCGAATCTGTTGAGCATCGATTGCCCTTCGCTGGAGGTTCTTCTCATCACTTTCTTCTGGAAAAGGATTACAGAGATCGAATCATAGACTCCATGGGAATGGAGATACAGGAGCTGAAAGCGTAACTCAAAAGGGTGCTGGGTGATCCACGGAGAAGAAGACTGAAGCAGAGCCCTCTCGCCTACGACAGAGAAGATCGTCTAGAGAACCACCAGTAAAGAAGTTCTCCAGAAATGAGTCTGGGCAGCAGAGCCAGCCAATCCCGGTACAAAGTGAGGCGGCGAGCAGCCACACCCGTGGGTCATGCCGGAGAAGGGCTAAGAAGCAAAAGACGGTTAGCCAACAGACTGAGTACCCTCCTCAAGACCTTCGTACTTGGCTGATTGGCAACAAGCAGAATGAGCAACGTTGAGATCATCTAGACCGTACCATCCACCAGAGAGAGCACCAAGCGTTGGATAGGCTTGTCTCCTCCCCATTCTCCCCGGAAATTGAGGCCATGAGACCTCCCAAGAAATTCACCTTGCCAAAGTTCACGTCGTACGATGGAAGTCAGACCCATTGACGCACATCAGCCATTATAGACAAATGATGTCCCTATGGAGCCAAGACGAAGCACTGATGTGCAAAGTCTTCTCGTCCAGCTTGGGAGAATTCGGACTTCGATGGTTTGATCAACTCCCCGCTGGATCAATTTACGACTGGAAGCAGCTCTCCGAAGAGTTCTTAGCCAGGTTTGTCTCCAACACTAAGATCCCGAAAGAGCCGGATACACTGTTCGGTCTCCGAAAGGAACTGGAAGAAATGCTGCGTAGTTATGTTAGGAGGTATTAGGAAGAGTACAATGACCTGGAGGAAAACGTTTGCAGTGAGCAGATGGCTGTTATGTCTTTCAAACATGGTCTGCGCCCGGAAAGTATGTTGAGACAGTCACTTACCAAGCACCCGGCCACAGCATTGAAAGATTTGCGCGCTAGGATTGAGTAGTATGCTCGCCTCAAAGATGACCAGATCCCCATCGAGGTAAAATCAGCAGAACAAGAAGAGAACGAACTGAGGGGAACACCGGGGACTCACGGTGAATGAGGTGGATAAGTCCAAATCTCACGAAGCAGTCGTGACTGTATTAAAAAAATCAAGCTATCGTATCTTAGAAAAGATCAAGAGAGAGCCCTTCTTTGTTTGGCCGCCGAAAATGTTGGGAGATCCGGCTTGGCGTAATCAGAAGCTCAGATGCACCTATCACCAAGACAGCGGGCATATAACTCAGAACTGCAGAACACTAAAGCAGCACCTGGAAGACTTAGTAGTGGCGGGACACCTCCGAGACTACATTGATCAGGATAAAGCAGTGGTCAAACCGGGGAACCCACCACCGAAACCGAACATCGAGCACCCACCTCGACTGATAATAAATGTGATCCATGAAACAGCGACCCAGGAGCGCAAAGAGGCACTGAAAGAAGAGATTGCTAAGGCTATGCAAATTCAGCAGGTCATGTCAGTAGATCCCGCATCGAAAAAGGTACGCACGGTACCCAAATCCCCCTTGTGCACTATTTTGTTTACTAGAAAGGATTTAGAAGGCATACAACACCCACATACTAATGCACTGATTATAACTGTGGGAATTGGGAAACGGTTTAACGTAAAACGAGTCCTGGTAGATCAAGGCAGTGCAGCAAACATATTGTATTATGACTTGTTCAGAAAGCTCGGTCTCTCTGAGCAGCACCTCATCCAGCGGCAGCTCCATTAGTCGGCTTCAATTCACAGCCAGAATGGCCACTTGGCAGAATAGTGTTGCCAGTTGTGGTAGGAACGAAGACCCTCCAGATAGAGTTTTTAGTTATTAATACACCTTCCCCTTACAACGCCATACTTGGCCGTCCATGGATTCACCAAATGGAGGCGGTCCCTTCAACCTACCACCAACTCATCCGTTTCCCAACGGAACACGGAGTAGAGCAGATCTCAGGGGATCAAATTGAGTCCAAACATTGCTTCATGGCGGCATTGAAGGCTAAACAACTTTGCAACCGAGTACAGACAGTGGAAGTGGCCGAATAGCCAATCTTGGAAGATGTAGGGAGAGCCCCAGAGGAAAAGATGGTAGAGGATTTGGAGAAAGTCCTGGTAAAGGAGGATGATCCAGAAAAGTACTTCCTAATCGGTACCTCGCTAGGCGCTGATGAAAAACTTCAGCTGCTGGAACTGCTGAGGGAATAT